>CM053274.1:67195764-67320250 GCA_028583415.1 Protea cynaroides
CGATGGAGGTTGAAGCGTAAGTGGATACACATGACTCCTCTTGCGAGTGCAACTCATGTGTATTCGATTAGATATTTTTCTTAGGTTTCTTTACTTGGATTTGTTATGGACATGTATTTGATATTTACTTATGTCTCAGTTGATACAGAATAATTTTCTATTTAAATATTAATATCATAGTAGATTCTCAGTTCATTTTATTATAAGACTTCTGCTATTGTGTATTTACTCTAATTATGATTATGGATGTATGAGGGTTCAGATAACACGGATATAGCCTACTCGAGATCCTGGTTGAACCGTTGGTTTATTAGCGGTTCATCACACCATTCTGAATAGTACAGAATTGGGGTGTGACACGCTCCGACTGTCCGTCTGTCTGAGGATGGAATGCAGTACTAAACTTCAATGTTGTACCCATAACCTTTTGCAATCCTTCCCAAAACTTTGAAGTAAATCGTGGATATCTGTCGGACACAATGTTTTCGGGTACACCGTGTAATCTGACAATATTATCCACATACAACTTAGCTAACCTCTCCAGTGTATGCTGAGGTCGTATAGCTATAAATCGAGCTGTTTTAGTCAGGCAGTTTACAATCACCCAAACCGCGTCAACTAATCGAGGAGTCAATGGTAACCCAGTGACGAAGTCCATAGTGATGCAGTCCTATTTCCATGCTGGTTCCGATAACGGTTGTAACAGTCCTGCAGGTCTTTGTCGTTCAGCCTTCACCCTCTAACAGTTTAGGCATTGAGACACGAACTTAGCCACATCAGCTTTCATTCCTCTCCACCAATATAATTTCTTTATATCATGATACATTTTTGTACTTCCAGGATGTATCGAATAGACGGTGGTGTGGGCTTCTTTCATTAGTCGGTGTCTAATGTCCAAATTTTTTGTTTTAGGTACACATATTCTTCCTTTGTACTTCAGTACCTTTTCATCATCTAAGGTGAACTCGGGAATAGTCCTACCTTTTTCGATGTCTTCTTGTACCATTTTCAGATAAGGGTTTGATTTAATGGCGGCTTTCACTTCCTCAATTATATCAGGTACAATCTTCAATGTGGCAAACATATTTGCAAATCGATGAATAAACCCTTGGTTGATTGGTTCACCCGGTGCATCTATCACGAACTGCTCATTACTATAATTGAACACTTTTTTGATAGTACACATTGCGGCAGTTGTGTTAACCTCTCCTTGAGATTTTATCATTGCTTTTCTACTCAACGCGTCAGCAACCACATTAGCTTTCCCCAGATGATACTGGATATCACAATCATAGTCATTCAATAGTTCTAGCCAACTTCTTTGTCTCATATTCAGCTCCTTCTGTTTAAAGAGATAAGTGAGACTCTTATGATCTGATTTAATCTGAAATTTCTCTCCGTACAAGTAATGTCTCCATATCTTGACAGCATGTATCACTGTCGCTAATTCCAAGTAATGAGTGGGATAGTTCTTCTCATGTGTCTTCAGTTGTCTTGAGGGATATGAAATTACTTGTTCTTCTTGCATAAGTACACATCCTAAACCCAATCCTGATGCATCAGTATACAAAATAAATGGCTGTCCTGGTATAGGAATAGTCAAGACCGGAGCAGATATCAATCTAGCCTTCAATGTTTGAAAACTCTGCTCACATTTATCAGTCCAAACAAACTTTTCACCCTTCTTAGTCAAACTGGTGAGAGGTACTGTAATTCGGAAATAATCTTCCACAAATCGTCGATAATACCCAGCTAGACCTAGAAAATTTCTAATTTTTGCAACGCTCTTCGGTGCTTCCCACTTCACAATGGCTTCAATCTTGCTAGGATCCACCTTAATTCCTTCAGCGGATACAACATGGCCTAAGAAAGCGACTTCATTTAGCCAAAACTCACACTTTGTAAATTTGGCGTAAAGCTTCTCTTTCCGTAATCGCTGCAGAGCGGCGCTTAGATTCATAATATGAGTTTCCTTGTCCTTGGTGTAGACCAATATATCATCAATAAATATAATGATCGATGTATCCAACATATCATGGAATACCCGATTCATAAGTTCCATAAAAGTTGCTAGTGTGTTCGTCAATCCAAAAGACATGACCAAAAATTCATAATGTCTATATCTGGTCCTGAATGCTGTCTTAGGAATATCACCGTCCTTAATCTTCAACTGATGGTATCCTGACCGAAGATCGATCTTGGAGAACACCTTGGAACCTTGCAACTGATCTAACAAGTCGTCGATCAGAGGCAATGGGTATCGATTCTTGATTGTCAGCTTATTCAGTTCCCGATAGTCTATACATAGTCGAACACTACCGTCCTTCTTCTTTACAAATAATACTGGCGCTCCCCATGGTGATATGCTAGGTCTGATGTAACCCTTGTCCAATAATTCTTGTAACTGCACCTTCAATTCCTTCAGTTCAGTAGGAGCCATTCGATAGGGTGTTTTAGATACTGGTGCGACTCTTGGTATCAAATCTATAACAAACTCTGTAGCTCGGTCAGGTGGTAGTCCTGGTAGTTCTTCAGAAAATACATTTGGAAAGTCACGCACGACTTCAATATCCTCTATTCGTGGTGCTTCCTTGGTGAGGTCGACCACTGAGACCAGATACCCAACTCCTCCTTTCTCGAGGCATTTCCTAGCCTTTAATGCAAAGAGGATGAGTTTTCGTTTATGGGGAAGTTTAGTTCCCGCAAAACTAAACTCTGTTCCTTCCTTGTCTTTAAATGTCAGCTTCTTTTCGGCACATAATAGGTTTGCAGAATGCTGAGCTAACCAATCCATTCCCAAGATGACGTCAAAGTCTACCATCTCAAGTTGAATCAAGGTTGCATCCAAAGTCTTCTCGTCAATAAGAACTGGACATGGTCCATAACCTTTTTCTAGTTCCACTTCTAATCCCATTGGCGATCGTACAAGCAGTTTGCAGTCTAAAGATTTGAGGGGTAGATTTAGCTTCTTTCCAAACGACACAGATATAAAAGAATGAGTAGCTCCAGAATCAAAGAGTACTCTGGCGGGAATGCCATTAATAGGTACGATACCTGTGATTTGTTTTAAATTAGTCTACATGCTCATACAATAACACAAAATGAAAAGGTTCAGGTCATACCGGTGACCACATCGGGCGATGCGACAGCATCCTTAGAGGTAACAGCATAAACTCTCCCTTGCTGTAGTTGTTTTCTGGGCTTAGTACACTCTCTTGAGATATGCCCTACTTGATTGCAGTTAAAACATCTTAGTCCTTCACCATTTTGCTTTAGTTGCGGTGGGGCTGCTGAAGTGGTCTTGGCTGCAGCATTGAAGCCTTGAGTATGGAAGGGTTTGAATGTCTTGGTGTTCCCTCCGTTGTAAGAATTTCCGTTTGGCCTTTTATTACCCCTATTTTGAGAAAAATAGCTCTCTTTCTGGCTCGACTCTATCACGCGAGCAATTTGTACAGCTTCATTGTAGACTTTCTTCTCAAGTCCCAGGACATGTTCACCGATGCTTCCCCTGAGTCCCATGACGAACCTTGGGTCTTTGTGTTTTCCTCTTGCATGCTAGAGGGTGCAAAGAAGAACAGCTCCTCATAATGCTGTTGATATGCATCCACAGTCAATTGCCCCTGATACAAACTCAAGAACTCTCTCTCCATAAAATTTCTAAAACTTTTAGGAAAGTACTTATCAAAGAATGCCTCTTTGTATATACCCCAGGTCAGTTGGGTGTGCTTTGTTAATAGGTAAGTCTGTGTGGACTTCCACCAGTGGTGTACATCACCTTTTAGCATAAATGTTACGCACAACACTTTCTCCTCTTCATTCACTGTCATCATCGTAAAATTCCTCTCCATCTCATCAATCCAGTGTATTGGCCACAAAGGATCAGCTGGCTTACCATTATACTCCTTGGGCTTCATCTTCAGAAAACGCTCAACCAATCTGGAGTGGTCCAGCTGATGAGGAATATAGGCCCCATACATAGTGTTGGACTTTATGTTGTCGTTGTTGGCAACTTGGCTAATGTGACAGTATTTGTGAGCATTCAGTCAGAGAAATGAGGAGAGAGAGTGTCACTGTAAGAGAGAGAGTGTCAGTGCAGTGGCACAGATGTGACAACTTCGCATGTGTATTCTATAGTGTTCTATATGTGTCTTAGATGGCTTGCAGTGAGTTAAATGGTATTCTACATCAGGTTTGATGAGAGAGAGTGTCTGTGGACTCCACTGGTGATGTGACACAGAAACTGATGATGTAACAGTAATACTAATGGTGTGACAGAGTTTATAGTTATGTTGCATTGTTTCTTGTGTTGAGGCATGAGATATTAAAGAGAGGTTGAAGAGAGAGTCTATAGAGAGAGAAAGAAGAGAGAGAAGCCTGAGGAGAGAGAAATTGGTGGGACCCATTGGTCGCCAGGTTGGCAGAGGTCCAGCCGCAGCTAGCCATGGCTTGGCATGCCACAGCCGCATGCTAGGCAGCAGCCATGGCATGCCCAGCAGCAAGGCCCGCAGGCCAAGCCACAGACAAGCAGCAGCTAGGCCCACAGGCCATGCCACAGACAGCCTTGGCACACACAGCCGCGCGCACAGGCGCGAGCTCAGCACACCCGCAATCTGTTCGACAGATTGTCTAGAGAGAGAGAGGCAATAATTTTAGAGTGATTTCTTCTCGGGAAGAAATCACTCTACAGGGTGTGTTTGAAGCCAAATATGAATACATACGCCATTTAACATGTTCTTAGGGGTATTTTAGGAAGAAAAAATGAAAAATATGTGAGATCAACCGTTTAAGTGAAGTCACGCATGGCAGATTCCAAATCAATGGTTCTGGCGAAGGCGGGCTACTGTGTGGAACTGACGGTGCGCCTTGATACTCCTGCGAGTGTTCTGATTGGACGGAGGCATTTTAAAGAAATGTGCCGCGTCACAAGGGAGCAGCGCCATGATTCAGTGTAACGCATGCGCAATATAACTTTGGATCATATTCAGATCGTGCGGTTGCGCATCAGGGCGATCGTGCTTGATGCGATTGATTCCGATCTAGCAGGTTAAAATAAATCCCGCCTTTTCTTCTCATATCCGATGGCTAAATGCTTAGATTCTTCTATCAACTAATCAGAATGTGAAAGGGGCGCGGCGCGGCGCGGCTTGGCTACGGTGCGGCGCAGGTGCGGGTTTATATAAGGAAAGATTTTCTTTCCTTATCTGTGATTCGCCGATCTTCAAATTGCCATAACTTCTTCATCCGAGATCCAAATCAGTCTGTTCAAGTTGCAGTTTCCATATTTTTTGATGCTCTATACATCGGGTGCCGTTGGGAGTCATAAAAACCTATAGAAAAATTGAAAAGAGCATTTTGAAGGCAAAGAGAAGGTTTTCTAGGATTTCGTGCCCTGTGGGAGTGATCAATCACCAACTGCCTCTTCTTTGTGCATCAATGGAGTGCTAAATCCCTGTGAGAGGTTAGTAGAGCTTTTATTTTCATATTCATGGTGATTATGGGTTGTATGGAAGAGATTGGAAGCCTATGAGCAAGGTGTGCTATGTAAAACGATCTCTATCAACATTGAAGACTGTTGGAGAGTACCTGAGAACAGTGTGAAGCTTCAGAGAGATTGTTGGTCATTCGAAAGCATTGTTTGTGAGATTCTTAATTCCCTATCTATTTATGCTTTCAATATATTGTATGCTAGCGTAGGAGAAAATTATTGAATACCTAGCTAGTGGGGGAAAAATTGTAAGGCATAATTATAAGCCTAAAAATTATTATTTACTTCTCGTGGGTGCGGGTTAAGCGTGGTGTGCAGTGTGTGCTGAACACTGGTACTTGATACCTGAATTTCTGACACATGTGTGCCCTCCTAGTTTTATGCTGGGTAAATTGGGTGTATGTACTCCCTGCTGTGTAGACAACAAAAAGAAGTATATTGAGTATATACGAAGCCCGTTGAGTATTACTCCGTGGACTAGCCATCACACACTATGTTGGTGAACCACGTATATCCTGTGTTGTGGACTGTCTTTATTTTCCTATATATTTTGGAGTGCGTGGAATGGCTTGCAGGATGTGTGTGCAAATTTGGTAGACCTGACCACTAAGTGGTAGCGAGGTAGATTTGCATACGCTTGTGTGTGTGTAAAAGAATATATCTCCATCAGCTCTGGACACCAGTAAATAATCAGGAAAAAGTTTCAGACACTGATTCACCCCCCTCTCAGTGTCATATCAAGTTCATCAATTGGTATCAGAGCGCCAGGCTCAGTGACAGCTTAATCAGCAGCTGAGTGATCAGAGGACAGTTATGACACTAGGTGAAGGTTTTAACAAGCCCCCACTATTTGATGGAACAGAATATGTATTCTGGAAGAGAAGGATGGAAATGTATTTGGGTTCTCTTGGCTTTGATGTATGGATGGCAGTTAGTATTGGGAAGGTGGATGCCCTGTATGAGTCTACAGCTAAGAATGCAATCAAGGATGGATTGAGAGATTGTGTGAAAGTCCGAGTTAGTGGATGCGAGACAGCAATGGCATTATGGGATAGAATACAGAGTTTATATGGAGATGAGTCTGCCTTTAAAGCTCATGCATCACTAGACATTGATTCCACTTCAGAGGTAGATAATGGGAGTTCAGATGAGTGCTCTATTGTCCGATTGGAGGATCTTGTTCCAGAGATTGACTTGACTAGAGAGATGAGAGCAGCTCAAGATTACTTGAGACTTGAGAGAGAGAGACTCACAGTTGTATCTTGTGACCTTCATAGTACAAATGAGACTATTTCAATTTTAAAGACACAAGTAAAAGACTCCAGCTTTGTCATTACAGCTTTAGAGGCTCAGGTCATCAGCAGAGATGAGATGTGTAGGGATCTTGAGAGGGAGATCACTACATTAAGAGCTCAGTTGATAGAGGTGCAGATGAGCCAGAGTTGCATCCCACCAGTGGTTGAGGAGATCACCAGATGTACAGCTCAGAGTGAAAATTGTCAAAGTCCATCCACCATCAGTTTTGATTCTACTACAGAGCATGTTGAGACATCTAGTAGGCCACAGAGACAAAGCTCAAGCAGATCACAGATAAAGACCCAAAGTAAGAGACAGAGGAAGAGAGTGCAGAGGCATAGTGATGTAATACCTCCAGCACACCAGGCACAATATAGAGGTATTCCCCATTAGAGAGAGCAGAGGCACAGTGATGCAAGACCTTCATTACACTAGGCACAGTGTAGAGGTGTTTATCAGCAAAGAGCTCAAACAGGGAAGACAGGCAGTATGCAGAGTGATAGGATTGATACAATTCATCAGCAGAGACCAGTTAAGCAGAGCAGATTCAGTAGGTCCAGTCATCAAAGGCACATGCAACAGGTTTTCCAGCAGAAACAGGTAGTACACACCATGAGGCATGGACCCACACCTAGTTGGCACAAACATTCCCTTGTGACAGTCACATTTTCATTGATATTGTCACAGGTGCAATGGGTATGGGCATAGGAGTGCAAATTGTACATCCAGATTTTGTGTTAGTAATTATGGGAGGAAGACATCCACGACACCTCAGCAAAAAATGACACAACAAAGGGAGAATGGTCAAAGAAAGGCTAAGAAGACAATGAACAAAAAGACTCCACCAGTTGTTAGAAAAGTGTGGAAAAAGAAATTCATTGTAGATTTTGTAGAAGGACAAAGTAATGATGTTGTATGCTTCGAGACAACTCTCAAGACACAAGACAAGCCGTCTCCTTGGATACTCGACAGTGGATGCTCTAGTCACATGACAGGTGACAAGAAAATGTTTCAGTAGCTTCAGCAGTATGAGGGAGGTACAGTGAAGTTTGGAAATAATGAAGGGGCCAAGGTAACTGGAAAGGGTTCTATCAACATCAATAATGGAAAGGTGAAACTTCATGATGTGTTTTATGTGTCAAGACTCAAGCACAACGTTCTCAGCATCAGTCAGATTTGTGACAGAGGGCATGAAGTGATCTTCAATAAACAGGGATGTGAGATCAAAAGAGTTGACAGTGGTAAGATTGTGGCTTCAGGACAGAGAACCTCAAGGAATTTAAATACTCTGATAGAGAGTATCGAAGATTCATGCATGACCATACTCACCAAGCAGTGAGATGCTTGGCATGAGGGGGACCAGTGTGTATTTTTTATATTCTTTTGCTCCCGATGATAGACTCAGGGGGAGTCCTATGGTAGTTATATGTTGAGTGGTGTATGCTTATGCTTGTTATCCTTATTCTTCTTATGTTGGACTCAGGGGGAGTTCTGTGATATTTTTATGTGTTGATATAATGGTTTATTATTTTTTTGGCCCATAGGATTGGAAAGATACGGTGGGCACTCCTATGTGGCATGCCCCTTTGTATTTGTTGTCAAAGGGGGAGAAAGATCTCATGTGCATAATAAGTTGCCAACAATTCCAAAGGGGGAGATTGTTGGACTTTATGTTATCATTGTTGGCAACTTGGCTAATGTGACAGTATTTGTGAGCATTCAGTCAGAGAAATGAGGAGAGAGAGTGTCAGTGTAGGAGAGAGAGAGTGTCAGTGTAGTGGCACAGATGTGGCAACTTTGCATGTGTATTCTACAGTGTTCTACATGTGTCTCAGATGGCTTGTAGTGAGTTAAATGGTATTCTACATCAAGTTTGATGAGAGAGAGTGTCTGTGGACTCCACTGGTGATGTGACACAGAAACTGATGATGTAACAGTAATACTGATGGTGTGATAGAGTTTCTAGTAATGTTGCATTGTTTCTTGTGTTGAGGCATGAGATATTAAAGAGAGGTTGAAGAGAGAGTCTGTAGAGAGAGAAAGAAGAGAGAGAAGCCTATAGAGAGAGAGAGAGGAGAGAGAAATTGGTGGGACCCACTGGTCGCCAGGTTGGCAGAGGTCCAGCCATGGCTAGCCATGGCTTGGCATGCCACAGCCGCATGCTAGGCAGTAGCCATGGCATGCCCAGCAGCAAGGCCCGCAGGCCAAGCGACAGACAAGCAGTAGCTAGGCCCACAGGCCATGCCACAGACAGCCTTGGCACACACAGGCGCGCGCTCAGCACACCCGCAATCTATTCGATAGATTGTCTAGAGAGAGAGAGGCAATAATTTTAGAGTGATTTCTTCTCGGGAAGAAATCACTCTATAGGGTGTGTTTGAAGCCAAATATGAATACAGACGCCATTTAACATGTTCTCAGGGGTATTTCAGGAAGAAAAAAATGAAAAAGATGCGAGATCGACCGTTTAAATGAAGTCATGCATGGCAGATTCCAAATCAATGGTTCTGGCGAAGACGGGCTACTGTGTGGAACTGACGGTGCACCTTGATACTCCTGCGAGTGTTCTGATTGGACGGAGGCATTTTAAAGAAATGTGCCGCGTCACAAGGGAGCAGCGCCTTGATTCAGTGTAACGCATGCGCAATATAACTTTGGATCATATTCAGATCGTGCGGTTGCGCATCAGGCCGATCGCGCTTGACGCGATTGATTCCGATCTATCGGGTTAAAATAAATCCCGCCTTTTCTTCTCAGATCCTACGGCTAAATGCTTAGATTCTTCTATCAACCAATCAGAACATGACAGCAGCAGGGCGCGGCTCTGCTACGGTGCGGCATAGCAGTCGCGGCCTCTATGGGGTACCGGTCGACCGGTATGGGTCAAACCGTCGACCGGTATGCCCCAAAATGGCTTTAAAATCGCGAAAAGTGAGAATTTTTCTCACTTTTCTCTTCTTCTTTTCTCCGGTGGCGATTCTCCTCTGGCTTCTAAGTTGCTACAGTCCAACCGGTCATTGTAGGAGTTGTTTTCTTCCGATCCAGACTCGGCATATCGTCTCCAGTAAGCCTTTTCCCTCTCTATCAAATTTTTACCAAATTTTCATATCGTCTTTACCTAAAATTATTGATTTTTCTTTGATTGGAAGATTCTAACCATAGGAACTTCTTTCTTTCGGCTTAGAAAGGGCATAGAGACCCCCAAGAGAAAAAGCCCTCAACCAATTGGGACTTCCACCGAATGGTTTTAGTAAAAATCGAATTTTTCTAGTTTTTAACCTAGGTTTTTCAAAAATTTCGAAATTTTCTTGAAATTTTCCAATTTCTTAAATTTCTTGTTGGATTGCAAATGATTGGTTTGCTTGAAGAGTGCGGGGGTTACGTAAGTCCTCCTCCCCAAGTTTTGGGTGAGTTCGAGGCTTTTCCCAATTTACTGTCGTTATGCTGTCAAATTTTTGAAAATTCTTAATGTTTTTCTTCTTGTTTTCTTTTTGTTTTGCAGTTTAAATGGCTCCCCGAAGAGGTATTGGCAAGCGTTCCTATGGCTTGGGCATGCGCGCTCCTTATCCACCAGTTCCACAGCTCGATGAGCGGTGGTTCCGTTCCGATGAGGCACAAGCCCGCTTCCCTTGGTTTGATAGTAAGAATATAGAATCTGGCCGACGTGTCAACTTGGAGCAGCTGCACAGGTTTGATGTGTAAGCGGATTTCGATAGGCTTGGGTGGGTTCCTGTCATCACCTACACTGAGACCACTCGCCCCAACCTGGTCAAACACTTCTATGCTAACCTGGAGCTTCATGGGGACGTCAATGATCCTAATCAGGGTGGGGACTTGTGCATCACCAGCTTTGTCAAGGGCATCCATATTTCCTTTGATACTCATCAGCTGGCTGACCTGTTGGGGGTCCCCAATGATGGAGATTTAGTATACTGCCCTCCAAAAGTGAAGGGCTATCTGAGCGAGGATCTACGATGAGAGATAGCGGAGCAGATACTCAACCCTGGGGCTCCTATGAAGGCGGCTAGCTTGAGACCTGCTCCCTGGGTATACAGTCGCATTATCCAGCACAACATCGTGCCCCAGAGCGGTCACTACAGTGAGTTATCCAAGCTCACTCAGTATATTACCTACTATGTCTACACCGGGGAGCGGGTTTATCTCCCCTACCTCATCATTCGGACTATGCATCAGGCGACTCTGGCCGATCAGGGTAGTAACCTCCCATATGGTCGTCTCATCACTACTCTTCTGCGGTGCCTACGAGTGAGCATGAGGGGCGAGCTGGCTATTGAGGATACCATGACCTCCGACATCGACTGGGATGCCATCCTTAGGATGCAGATGGACAACCTGCCGGTTAGTGATGATGAGATGGAGGCTCGCCCTCGCCCACTCAGGAGGGTAGCAGCCGCAGCAGCAGCCAATGCGGCATATGCAGCAGAGGCTGAGAGTGATGATGGGGATGGCGATGATAGGGCGGAGGATGTACCAGTGCCAGTGCCAGTGCCACAGCCTATACCTACAGCACCACAACCTACACCTACAGCAGGACCATCTCAGCCTCCTCCCGACACCATGATGGGTATGTTTACGGAGATCAGGGATGCTCAGCGTGAGATGAGCCATGACTTGGCGCACTTGGCTCGCAGCCTCATAGTCACTGAGGATCAAGTGCACTGGCTTAGGATCGCTTACGAGCGAGATTATGACATAGCGGACCATATTCCTCCTAGGCCCCCCACCCCATGATAGAGTGTTATTTCTTTATTTCTTTTTGGTATTTTTATGTATCAGGGTAACTGTCCGGTTTGTGGACTGTACCCTGTAGTACTATCATATTTGATACTCTCTTTTCTGTTTAATGGAAGTTTTATGGTTTTCCTAACTAGTGCATATGTATTATTAAATTCCATATTTAATATAGTATATTATGCTCTTTCTTAATCAGTCTCAGGTATCAAACAATGCTTAGGGTGTGTTTGTATTAAAATTTTTAAATTTTCCTAACTCAGTTCATCGACTTAGTTAAGTGCAATATGGTCTGTTGGACAGAGCCTAAGAGCTATGATACCAAGTTGTCACACCCCAATTCTGAACCAACCAGAATGGTGTGAGTAAACCGTCATTGAACTAACGGTTCACACCAGGATCTCGAATAGACCGTGTCGACTCATACAAACCATTGCACATAACCACAATCAGAATATAAATAATACAGCGAAAGTCTTTAAATAAATGAACTGAGTATCTATTGATAAATTTAAATAACATAATCAATTATCCAAATTTCCAAACATAAAATATAATATCCTTACATCCACTTAATCCAACTGAAAATAACTGAAAATAAATAGAAGTCAATTAAAGGTACACGTAGAAAGAACACTCGCATGAAGCGTCATGCTCGTCCTCTACTTCCTGTACGTCCAGGGCAGCAACGCCACCATATGCCGGAGCGTTTATATAGTCATCCACCGTGTAACCTGCATCAACATCTAAAAATAATATACGTACAAAAGGTGAGCTCACAACTTAGCTCAGTAAGATAATCAGACAGTTTCACAATATTATGCATGAGTAACAATCATTTTATGCTGTGGTCTAGTTTAAGTTTGTAATGTGCTATAGAAGGATTTGGTGGTCCCCGCACCTCTATACACGAGTGTGTGGCACCGCACAGTAGATCACACTACCACCGACCCACATGCACCCATCATGGGATAGAGATAGAGCTAAGGTATACTCGCACCTCCCCTGATACTCCACACATACCAGTACCTAAACTCCTACTGGCCAGGGCTTGTAAACTGGGCTCGCAACTAATCAATCCTATATGTCATCAATGTAGGCTCTATCCCAACACAACCGTCTACGGCATAGAGATAGAGCTAGAGCGTGCAGGCCGGGCTGGAGACCACAATACCTCACCTCCCCCTGATACCCTATCCGCAACTAACACACTAGGATAGAACAATACGCAGGTAGACCCTATCCCAACATAAGTCCCTACGGCATAGAGATAGAGCTAAAGCATCGTGGATAGGCCAGCGTCAACATCATCGACCACAGTGTCACATCATCATGGCCAGGTCAACATCAACATCGGAGACCACCGTGCCACGACCTTCCCTTGATACCCCACCCGTACCAAGCATGTTAAAATAGAATACTACAAAATGTGCCAGTATGAGGAATGATCCCAGGCCCCATGCCCTTCCCATTCGACACACCAACGAAAATAATCACATGCCTAACAATCACATCCTATCATGCATGAACAATAATAATAACTGAAAGTAAAGGATGACATGTGAATATGCACAAACATCACATCATATATATTCTGGGTTATTAACAACGATTTACTGTCCATTAATTATTAGGGTTTAGGTCAGATTCCCTTATCTAACGCTCGTTTGATTGCTTGCTCCACGATACAAGATCCAAACGGAATATCACAAAGTCCTACAATATTATTAGGGTTTCATTAGAATAGTTTCTTAGGGTTTCACGTTGGTCGAAAAACCAACAAAGTCTAAAACCAGCCTTTCAGAGCTGATCGGTCACATCATACCGGTCGTAGCTCTGTGAGAAAACTAGCAACTGGTATGGTCGACCGGTATGTCTCCGAAAGACCCTACTTTGGGTTTTTCGACTGCCGTCGATCATTCTCCATGGTTTCCAGGATTTCTCTTATCCATTCTAAGTCTGAGCTTTGAATTAGAGTTATCTCCAACTCATTCAAGTCTAGTTTCGATGAATATCATCCTAGAACTCGAATCTAGGGTTTGACGGCAAATTAGGGTTTAGTGGCCAATTAAGGTTTTAGATCAATACCTGCTTTGCATGGTATTGATCCAACCATACAACTATCCTAGAGTCATAGAGTAAGAAGAATGATTCAAACACTTACCGTTGACTGGCGTAAGGTGAGCGTCGTCGAACGGCAAGGGCGGCACTTCCTTCTTCTTCCTAGCTTCTTCTCCTTCTCCAATCTCCTTCTCCTCTCTAGGGTTTGTGAGAGATAATGGAAAGGATTCTAGGAGGCATAGATGGGTTTAAATAGGCTAGGAACTAAGTCTAGGAAGCCTCTTAGGATTCGGAATTGGGAAAGTGGGACCCGTAGAGATCCAATTCCGGATCTTGCTAGTCTGCTACGCAGACCATACCGGTCGACCGGTACCAAGACCGGTACCATCGACCGGTCAACATAAAATAATGATTATTTAACCATCTTTGTTCCGATTTCGTACCTGTTTGTCATCCGCTCGTCCAGTCTGGTCCGGTGATGATCGGAAGACCTGTTACGACATGAAATCAAGGTTTAGATCGGGTTCACGGAGTGCGGGTCTTACACGGCCTATGACACTTCCCCTGATACTCTACCCATACCAACACGTAAGCCCCTGTTGGCGAGGACTTGCAAACTGGGCTCACAACTAACCAATCTTAATGTCAAATAGTGTATCCAAGGCCTCACCCCAACATCCCTCAATACATCCATAGAGATAGAGCTATGGCCCCCCGACAGAGTCAGAGACTACATGGTCCGAGACCACCTCCCCTGATACTCTACGACGTAATAGTTCTGCTAAAGTAATGACGATACGATGATGTCAGTGGACAAGACTTGAGTTAGAGATAGAGCTAGAGTGCTGAGGCCCGGCCTATGACACCCCCCTGATACTCGCTCCCATCAAGCACACTAACCACACACATACATTCACATGCCTATTCCTATCATCATCATCATCATCATCATGTTATAAACAATAAATTTAAATATGCATGAACAATAATAATAGAAATATTGGATGACATGTTAAATGCACATGACAAGCATACACGCATAAAATCAATTATGGCATTGGACTCAAGAAATAAAAATAGTTTATTATTAACCAATTAGTTTAGGTCTTGTTCCCTCACCTTTGCTTGATTGTAGATCATCTTTCAAGCTTTAAGAATCACTTTTATATCAATAGAAAACCTAACAAGTCGATAGATTTTAGTTAGAATTCATTTCGATAATTCTAGGCTTGCTGTTATGTGGGGGTAGCAGGACGGGTATCAGGACGGGTAGTAGTTTTCTGCGATCCCCAGGGGTAGGGTAGATGCCAGGGTCGGATGTTCCATTGACCCTGGGTGCGACCACCCCTTTCCTGGGCTTCCCGAATGCTGGGGGTCGATGCTAGGGTCGGATGTTCCATCGACCCTAGGTGCGACCCCCCATGGTTTGAGTCAAGAATTTCATCCTACATTCCATTCTTTCATGTTTGGGTCATATGACTTACTTCTACAATCCATTCTATGCTTGTTCTATGGCTTAAAACTCTAGGTTTCTTCCTTACTTTGCTTACCATGATTTTCTCCATGGATTTCATTGAAATCCTCTAATGGATGAATGATTTGGGTTTCTCCTAAGTCATACCCTCTTTATGAACCATTCTAAGCTCCTAAATAAATCATGGAGAATGTATTCATACCTTAGGTTTGCTGAGATTCAGAGTTCCCTCTGAATTTCCTCCTCCTTGGTCTTCTTCTTCAATTCTCCTTCTCTTCTATTTCTCCCAATCTAATTAGGGTTGTAAAATGAGTGAAAGAGGCTTAGGGACGTCTTATTTATAGAGTAAAATCTCCCAAAATAAGTCCCATTGAGTTTAGGAAATGTTCCCATTGAAATTAGGAAAGTTTTCTAATTTTCAGTTCGTGCTGTTTTTGCTATTTTTCGGGGGTCAATGGTAGGGGGTCGATGGGGGGGTCGGACAATTCGAGGCCCCTGCGACCCCCAGACCAAAAAGTCGCGGGTCAGATAGGGGGTCAACCCTGCCTGTTTAGGCATGCGACCCTGCCTGTTTAGGCATGCGACCCTACCCTCATTTTGACTGTTTTTTAGTAAAATTTCATATTGGGTCTTGGGTTTCTTTACACACTTGGTCCACTTGGCTCGACCATGATATGTAGACCGGTCATGACACGAAATGTAAGGTTAGGCCGGGTTCGTGGCGTGCGGGTCTTATACCGTGACCCTACCTTTTTAAAATGTCCGACCCCACGACCAAAATTCGTGGGGTTGGACTCTTTTGAGGTGGGGTCGGTCACACCTATTTAGGCATGCGACCACACACTCATATTTGAATGTTTTTTAGTTAAATTTCATACCTGGTCTTGTGGTTTCTTCATGAACTTGGTCCACTTGGCTCGACCATGATAGGTAGACCTGGTACAAGGTAGTAAGACCAGTTAGTTCGATACGGGTCTTACAACAACACCTGTCAATGAGAAACGAACAGACAGTAGAGCTAGGGCACGGGTTGGATAACCCTATGGCCACTCCGATGCCGAAGTCAGATTTATACTAGTAAACAGACGAACTCCGGAACCAAGGACGCCGGTTCAAGTAGAGTAGGGTTCAGGTAAACTGACTAATGAGAGAGAGAGAGAGAGAAAGAGAGAGAGTGAGAGAGAGAGTGTGTGTGTTTGTGTGTGTTTGTGTGTGTGTGTGTGTATGTGTGTGTGTGTGTGTGTGAGCAAAATTAAAAAGTCCAGTCCTCATACCTTCATTCTGGGGGGGTATATATAGAGAGATATGGAGTGGTGTAGAATCTGGGATGGTTCTCTACAGTTATGCAATTAGTGTGGCATATCCCGATTTGTTCGGGGTAGTTATCTTCATGCATATCTTCATTGAAGAATGAGCAATGTATCCGTCTACCATTCCTGAATGTACCTTCTACCCCGGGGCCTGAAATTGGTCCCAACGAGATGCACCAACCCCAGGATGCTTTACTTCTAACCCCACAATGTTCCGAGATGGAGCACAACTGTCATAACTGAAGTATCTTCAATCTCTATGACTGTCCTTTGAGCCTCCCCCACCTCCCCCCCTCCCCCCCTCCCACCCCCCGATTAAAGCACTTTTTGTCCGCTAGTGATCCTGAAAAGTGACTTTCTTTATAAGTCAAAAAGGTTCTTAGCCTACTAGCGACCGGCTTTCAAAAAGCAACCGTCTCAATTCATCCTATTTCATCTGAATGAATTAGCCAAATTCTGGAATTCTTCTCTTTTGAGTTATCAGAATTTAATTTGAACCCACATTATCCTCCTATGAAAGGAGGAAAAAACCTCCCCAATCCAATTTTGCCAAATGCCGCCTAAAGAGGTTCTGGAGGATATCATAGAGGCCAGACCCTTATTGGTCTGTTTGTTTGGAAGAACGATTTAAGCCGTGAAAGTGGGATAGGTTCACTACTCCACATATTCAGAGTCCTCTAAGTCAAACTTATAACCAACCCAATCATAAACATCTTTTCATTACTCAGGACACAAAACCGGGTCGAGAAACTGGCATATCCTAACCAAATCCTTTGCATGGGCTCGATGTGCACTTATATGGTCTGGAGAGGGTTACTTAAATAGGGGCTCATGGAGTTGCTTGGTTAGGGTTGAAGCCTTCTAGTTCTCTGGAAGAGGTTCAGTACTTCTTGGCTTCTTCTCTTCTTATCTTCAAGCAAATTCTTATTTTCTTGGAACCTACCTAAGGAGTTAGGGATCGGAACCATGAAGGAGAGGGCTGACTGTCATCTGCGCCATATGTACTGAGATTGTTCAGGAGATATGGTCTCCAAATACAGGCCGTCGTTGTTTTTACAGACAAACTTTTTGGGTGCTAAGATCCAAAGCTGGGATTCTTGCCTTCCTACTTGGAATGGACTGTTTTGACTACTTGGCTGCCCTATTCTATTACCAAACATAATTAGGAGAAGCTCATCTGAAACTAGAGCTAGAAACGCCTCATTTCGTTTCGTGGGGGTTGTGTGAGTATAATTTCCTGGACAATTTGATCTCCATCAAACTGTTGATGTGTGGATATCCATTCCACGATTTGCGCATAGTGATGGGATAGTGGGGTTACATGTGTGACATAACAGATTTAGTTCAGTTATTCACAGCTATCTTGACATCGTGGATAGTAGGAGGCTTAGACTTTGACACGTGTCCGTCAAGATGGACAGTCAATGTGAGTACACATGTCATCTTTTAGTTGGCTACCTTTCTTTCTCATGGTCCTAACAGGTACAGATAGTATTGGCCAATAAGAGCACAACACGTGGACATACTCAAAGCCCCAAGTCATTGGAGGCAAAATCACCTTTTGGCAATTGAGTCATTCATGGATACATCCTGTATTACCAGCTCAAGTCATGAAGCAAATTTGACATTAGCAACTTCAACAAATCCCGATAAATAAATGTCAGCTCCAAAGGTCAAACAAACTCATTCTATAATATTTACTGTTCATTATTTTTCCTATTCCTCTTTCTCTTTCTTCATTTTTCTGTTTGCTGTACGGAATCTTGACTTAGGCATCAGAACGATTCTAATGCTGAAAAACTTGACCTCTCTCTTGCCTTTTTTTCTTGTTATGTGCACATAAGTCTTACATCAGAACATGGTTGCGTGAATTCTGACAATCATTTTGGGGTAGAAATCTTCTCCATTCATCCAGCCATCCATCTGAAATCAGACGGTTGGGATACACTTGGCACACATTCCAATGTAATCTCAACTGTCCGATGTTTGGCTGAACAGATGGAGAGGATTTCGGTGCATCGTTTTGAAGCCATATTTAATCTTTTGACATGTAAAAGGCCTTATTTAGATTAAAAAATAAATGTTTAGTCTAAATATATTAATTTATGTAACAAAATTAAGGGTAGGTGGAAATGCATCGTTTAAGTAAATCGCTCTGCTTAAAACGGTAACGTGGCATTTTTCTTGGCACTTAATCTGGGGCATATAAGGGCCTCGTTTTTTCTATATATTTACAAAATAATCCTACATGTGATGAAAGACTAGGTCAAACATGTGATTGAAAAGTCAACGAAGGAAAAGTATAATACAAGTGAACACTATATTATTAAGTTGGAAGATAGCTTTAACAATGGAATATTTAAATCGGCTGGTCGAATCAGGTTTGAGTGGAACCCATTTTTTATTTTTTTTTAAATTAAAATTGACAAAATCGGAATTAAATATAAATGTGTGAATTCTGAACCAGAACCCGCCAATAAATAACCAAATTGATGTTTTGGTGTTAAAGTCTTACAATCGATTCGATTTAAGTTTTAATCGATAACCTGTTGGTTGTAAATCATCGTTAAATTGGTTGAATGTTATAATATCTCTTATTCTCACTCTCGTGCTTTCTCATCTCTTCTTGTCGTTTTATTTCTGTCAAATATAGATCTTTAGCAGTCAAGGATTTAAAGTAAAGGTTTAATCCATTTTAAAAGTTTTAAACTAGAATCAAACCTTTTAATAATTGGTTTTAAGGTTTGATTTTAATAGTTCAATTCTGTTTTGATTTACAGTTTCCATTCATTTTTTAGACACTTAAACCCAACCCCTCTTTTATAGAGTAATGCCCCAAACACTAGAATAGAAGCACCTCGTGATATAATTTAGGAATTATATATCTATGTACAAAAATACAAAGTTATATATATATATATATATAACACCATAAACTTTAAGACATTCGAACTAAATACCTTTAAAAATATTCCATTAATCCTGATCAAACCAAGTCCCAAAAATGTCTCATTGGACTTGAGTCTATGGCACAACACAGTTGAGACCTTACAAGCAATTGCAATGAAAGACCCACAAATCAGATCTGTAGATCAATATATTGATGAATTTATCATATTTTTTTGAAAAAAAAGTCAAAGTACTACTAAAGAGTCAAAATATCACCATCTCATACATTTAAAGGGGTCCTAACCAGATACATTTCTGGCTCTAATTAGGAACTGTCCTAACCTTTGGCTATTTTTGTATAAAATGGTTGATCACAAAGCCATAAATTAAAGAATCCGAATCAAATTGTTGATTCTGGTTGATTTGGATTGGATCCAACCGATTCCCAATCAGGTTGATCGTAAGGTTATTTTATTTTTATTATTTATTTATTTATTTAAGAGATAAACTCACACGAGTTGCTTTTGATGCATAAATATAAAGAAGATATAGATTAATGAGAAAATGAAAAAAAAAAAATGTTTGGATCACCATACATGTCTAAAATTAGAAAGGAAGATATGTTTGGTAAGTTTCAAAATAAAAAAAAAATTGTGTTTTTTTAATAATTAAAAATAACGCCAATGCCAACAAGAAAAACACACAACCAATGATTCTAATATATTAAATATTTTTTTTATGACACACATACACTATGTTTTGAATACACATAACGGAGAAAACAAAAATGAATTTGTAGGAGGCATGAAACTTGTGAGAAATACTGTTCCATTTTTAAATATATATGAATAGATGTCATGGTTTGCATCATCTCGTTACCCAAATGGGTCGGTGAGTGCCATTTTTTCATAATTCAAGGTTTGGAGATATATGTTCAGCAAGGATAGTGCTATCAAAGCTTGGTCTCATTTGATATAAATTAATGATGGTAATGAGCTTAAGGAAAATAAATTCTGGAGGAAAATTATGACTACATTTGCAAGTGATGGAGTTAGCTAGTTAGCCACTTATTTATTTATTTATTATTTTTTTGTTAAAGGTCATCAGTAAAATAATATTTAAAAGAACCGTTTATCAGGCAAGAATGATTAACTTAAGGACTAATTAAAGAATATATTAGCGAAACATCAAATAGATATTGCACAGAAGGCCTGATATCGCCTTATTTAGGAGATACTGATTCAAGTTAGAGTACTTCCTTAAAGGGATTGAACTAACCTTTTGACTAAATAGGGGCATAGGGAGTGAATCTTGAACTATAAAAAAGAAAGAAGGAGAGCGACTTACCAACAGAAGATAGTTCGTAAGAATAATTCACATGTCGTTACTCAAAGAGATAAAGAAATATATGTACAAAAAAAAAAAAGTAGGCAAAACACAATCATAAGAGAATTTAACATAGAATTCATACTCTCCACCTTAAACATCGCCAAGAAAAAAACCCTTTAGTATAAATTTCAATTGTAAAATCTAAATCTAGATCTTCTTTGGTAGTCCCATGATATGTTCACCCACATAGCCATGGAGAGATCTTTCAAGAAAGGGAGTTAGTCACCTGATTAAGTCACATGGTGGAAAAAGAAACATTCTAAGGTTATTTATGTAAATATTGTTAGGATTTGAGCAAAACATTTAACTATTAACATACCTATAAAAAAAAATTTAAATAAATTTAGAGGGTGAATCACCCATAGGTGAGGCCATCATTTCTAGACCTTAATTAGGACACATGTTTAAAATTGTTTAACTTTTAAACCAAGTTTTTCCTTCACCCGTAGTGGACATCGTCACCTTTATTTATAGCGGATGGGACCCTAAGGGAGTTTTAAAGCCATTTCAAGGGGGGAAATTATGAACGAAGAATCTCTTCATATCCATCACCTTTATGCAATCTTTTAGTACTTGAAGTATCCGAAATACCCTTGGATTAATGATCTCCGTCTTTGAATGCCTTTCATTGTGGTTGGGTATGTTAAGAATTAAATATTTCTCGTCTATGTATGAAACAAAGGATATTAAGTTAAAAAATATAATGAAACAAACAAATAAATAATCCACAAAGCACAGTTACAATATCAATATTTTTTACATGGAAAATCTTTCAATGTGAAGGAAAAAAACCACGGAACCTAGTCCAGTAAAAAACTTTCACTATAATAATAATAGGATTACAAGATTTAGTCATCTAAAGCTTTATACCCAGGCTTGAAGATCACAAGAAAATGTAACACAAATAAATAACTTAGAGGAGTATAAGGTTACCTTTCAACTACCATTTCAATGGTACTTTTTGACCTCTAGAAATCCCAAATAATCTTCCAATCACTCGGAGAAAATCATTGGAAAGCACACGTTGTTTCTCAGATTTGTCGACAAAATAAGAGCATGACAGATAGAAAAAAAAAAAAAAAAAACTTGAGATAGAACATTTAATGAAAATCTACATTTCTTCTTCTCCAAGAGAAATCAAAGAAAGTTTCAGAACAATATCAATGGTTCCTCCAAAGAGAGATCTCACCTTCCTTACCAATTCCCACTAAATCTCTTTTATTTTTTTGAAATAACTCTTTTTGTTATTTCTAAAAAATAAAACTTTCCATTTTCCCATTAACTAACTTAAAATCTAATTTGAAATTCTTGATTTTGTGCTTTGTGGATTGTTTATTTGTTTCTTTCATTTTATTTCTTAGCTTGATATCCTTTGATTCACACAAAGACGGAAAGTATTTAGTTCTTAACAGGGTAGACCAGCAATCCCTCACCCAACATTTTATCTCAAAAAAAAAAAAAAAAATTCAACCATTAGGTGATGTTTGCTTATCTAGAAAACTGATTTTTTTTAATTTTATTTTTATAATTAGAATAAAAGAGGAGTTTTCTATTGCAAACCTGATCATGAAGTTTTTGGATAACAAACACACTCTTAAAAATTAAAAAAAAAAAAAGAAATTTTTTTTATCTACACCCCATCAAAGATTATTAACATCATCTACACCCACAAGTTTGCAAAAACATCATCTAGGTCCCAAAACTTTGGCTGTGGTAATCAAAGAAGTCCACTCCGTCAGTTAATTCCCGTTAGATGCTGACGTCAGCTGAAATAAAATTTTTCATGGACAATACTGCCTTTAGAGTAAAGATAAAATACCATTTTACCCTTCTTCTTCTTCTTCCTTTCCTCTTCTTCTTTCCTCTTCTGCTCTTCTCCATAGTCAGATTCATATGGCAGGAGCTGGTTTGGGGGAAAATTAGGGGAGTTGGCATGGCTCCAACAGATGGTCCGCTCCACTAAGATAGATTGCACTCCATCAAAAGATTTCCGTTATTGTTTGGGAAAAAATGAAACCAATCGAACTCCAAAAGGGTTCTTCGGCCTGCCCCAGCTCGCTCAGGTCGAGTTTCAAGATAACTATCTTACAGGGAGCTTTCCAGAGACTGATTCGGTGGCTGTGAATCTAGGGTAGATCTTTTTTTCAAACAAGACGGGATCTCTGCCTCCATCCATAGGTAACTTCTCCGGTGTTCAGAAGCTTCTTCTCGATGGTAATATGTTCTTTGGGCTCATTTCACCTGAGATTGGAAAGTTGCAGCAGCTTTCGAAGTCATAAAACCTTAAACAGAGGTAAGTAATGAGTTGGTCGTTGGAGTGGGAGTCGTCGATGGATAAACGCAAGATCCATAACCTGCAATACCTGATCGCTTGCATTGCTTCTCGCCACGCACCAGCTCTGTGCTTCCACTTTCCTCCTCCGAGCATTACCTATGGGTTCCAACTTCCAACTTACCAAGATTTGGAGCGAAGCATATCCAGATTTTGTCTCAAGCTCACATTACCGGAAAAATCTTCACGTCGCCGGAGAAGAAGGCTGTTTGGAATAAATCTTTTAAGTTTTTTAAAATTAAAAGGATAAAATATAAAAATAAAGGGTAAAACTGTATTTCAACAATTTTAGTGATTTTCGTCAGTTAAGTGGACCTAGGTGATGTTTCTGCATTCTTGTAGGTGTAGATGTTGTTAACAATCTTTGATGGGGTGTAGATGAAATTTTTTCAAAAAAAAAAACACTCCTTATCCATTAGAGGTTGGACATGAACTTATAAACAAAAAACCCCTTTTGATTGTTCACTTCTTCCATTTAGTTATGAAACCAACATTAATACCAACCTGCTAACCACCACAAGTTGAAATATCTTCAACTAATTGGAAGGTAGGCATGGATTTCTTATGCGTAAGACATTAGCAAACAACAAAGCTTGAAGATCAATAAAGATTTTTTTCTAACCATTAATCATTTCATTATTTTCATCTTCTTATTGATAAAAAGAATTTTGATCAAAATGATGGCTCTATATTATTGGATTTTCTCATGGACTTGGCTCGTCTCAAGTTATGTAATCAATCAAATTGGTGCTCTAATAGCTAGAGTTATTCAGCGTGTCTATCAATACATTAGTATGCATGCGAAATAAATTCCTGCCAATGGATCAGCATTAGAGAAACTGTACAACTGGAGAGAGACACAAATACTGCCTAGAGATATTGGGTCCATTATTGTTTAGATCTCTCGTGAAGCAATGAGTGTAGGACCATCAATCAAACTATCCAATCACTTTTGGAGAGTCAATGCTAGTTATTGGTCATGATAATTGACCATTTTGATGTGTAAGGATCAATATAGACTACCATAGCTACTCCTAATATTATCTTAGGGGTTTTCTTCTTGACATTTGAATCTTTTAAGGCACATTTATTGGGTTATTAGGAAACCACAATATCCAAGAGGTAATTTTGGCATTTGAGACTAGAGGTAAGTGGTCTTTTTATCGATAGTTGGTGTCAACATTGTTGGGTTATATCTTGTATTCTGTGAGATCCACATAGTTATTAGAGTTATATTTGTATTTGGGTTTAGGTCTATTATACATACAAAGGTTTATCTGCAATTGTATGGGGTTAAGGTTTCTAAGAAGCCTATATATTGTCACTATAGCAAAAATCTTAGGCGAGAGAGAGCAAAGGAAACACTTTGTGAAGTGGAGAGATGTGTAGTGTTACACCCCAATTCTAGTCGAACTAGAAGTGTGAATGAGCCGTCATAGAATCAAAGGTTCAAGCCAAGATCAAATAGGACCGTGCCAATAAAAAAATTATACATATCCACATCACAATCAGAGATAATAAATAATAAGCGAAGGTCTTTATTAATGAACTGAGTGTCTAATGTGATAAATAAATAATTTAATAGTTATCTCAATATAACCAAAACATAATAAATATCTGATTACAATCCCCATAACTCAAATACAAAGTAGTTTAAGTATAGACATAATGAAAATACTCGCATGATGAGTCATGATCATCCTCCACCTCTTGCACATTCATAGCAGTCATATGTCCGTACGATGACGCATTGAAATATTCTTCAACAATAACACCTATATCATCAAAAACTAAAAAGAAAATGATACCATGGGATTAGCTCACAACTTAACTCAGTGAAAAAATAAAACAATGCCATAAATATATGCATGATGTCAAATTCATATATTTGGTTTGATTTAAGTTTACAATGTGCAATGGTAATGATAAGCGGTCACCACACCTCCATACACGAGAGTGAGAGCAAGCCCAACGGATCACATCACTATCGTCCCACATCACTCACTATAGAATAGAAATAGAGCTAAAGCCTAACGGATCATACACCGTCAGCAGTCCCCTAATACCCTTTCTCATATTAATACGTATGCCTCTACTGGCGAGTGCTTACAAACTGGATTTGTGTCTAACAAATCCTAGATGTCATCAGGATGTATCTAAGGTCTTACCCCAGTATCCTTTAATACGTCCACAGAGGGAGAGCTAGGGTTCACCGGTAGAGCTACAACCATGGCCCGTGATCACCCCCCTGATACCCTGCAACATACTAAGTCCGCTAAGGTAACAGCAATACAACGATGTCACTGTGATGAATGATTTGACACTATAACCTCTCCCCATTCAACACATCAACCACACACATACACATGTCTATCTCTATCATCATCACATCATAAAAAAATAATAATAAAATATGTATTAATAGGAATAACAATAATTGGATGGCATGTTATATACAAAACATCAAAGCATGACAACAGGTAATAAAACATAAACATAAAGGGGTAGTTTATTATTATTTAATTAGTTTAGGTCTTGTTCTCTCACCTATTGATTGATGTTATTTCTCTTCCAAACCTTAAAAATTATCTTAAATTAGTTGAAAACCTAAATAATTAGTAAACTTTAATTAAGGTTCCATTCTATCAGGTTACAGTACTTTGTTTCATTGTCCAGTCAAGCAAATAGGCTTTTCAAACATTCTATTTCATTGTCCAGTCTAGCAAATAGGCCTTTCGAACATAGTTCTATCGTTTGGCCCGTCTTGCATTGGTCGATCAATCAGTCATTCGGACAAACCCTGTTAGACTTTCTGAGAGTGATAGGTCACCTGACCGGTCTGACATCTAGTCAAGTCACAGGACCGAATAACCTCCAGGCTATCTTTCAGTCTGTCTTCTCTCAGAGTCAACTCTTCAACTATTTAATGGGATCCATCCTAAACCATTCTATGGTCACTAGTTCTTAGGGATTGGTCCTTCAAGGAAACCTTAATTTCTATAGTTTATTATGGGATTTACATGGGAGATCCTATAATCACAATCACTGTGTTGGGTTCAATCTACCAACATTGTGATTGATATCTGTCACACCCCAATTCTGCACCATTCGGAATGGTGTGATGAACCGCTCATAAACCAACGGTTCAACCAGGATCTCAAAATAGGCTATCCCACATATGATAAATCAAAACACATTCCACATTAATCAGAGGTAATAAAGTAAATAGCGGAAGTCTTACAGATAATGAACTGAGGTCTAACCATGATAAATAATTAATATTCTATTTATTTACAAGTAACCAAAACATACTTTAATACATATTACAATATCCAAATACGGAAATTAAACACTAAACGTATCCACCGCTGAAACGCTCGCTTAACGAACCATGTTCGTCCTCCACAGCTTGCTCATTCATAACCGCCACATGTTCATATGTTGGCGTGCCGACATAATCTTCAATCATAGTACCTGCAACATCAGAAACTAAAAAGAATTGCACGCGCGGGGGTCAGTTCTCCAACTTGAGCTCAGTGAGTAAACAAAACAATGCAACAATACATATGCATGCAGTCAATTCATATCTTTAGTCCGGTTTAAAGTTTGCAGTATGCAATAGAAAGGTTTAGGTAGCCAAAGGTCTCGTTTATTGACCCCGCCTCTATACATGAGTGTGTGACGTTACCCGAAGATCACGTTTGTCGTCAACTCACATGCACCCAACCATGAACATTATATAACAAATGTTACGTTTATTGCTATATAGTGTCATACCAACACGTAAGCCCCTGTTGGCGAGGGCTGCAAACTAGGCTCGCAACTAACCAATCCTAATGCCAAACAGTGTATCCAAGGCCTCACCCCAGCATCCCTCAGAATGTCCATAGAGATAGAGCTAAGGCCCCCTCGGTAGAGTCAGAGACTACAAGGACCGATACCACCTCCCCTGATACTCTACGACATAATAGTTCTGCTAAAGTAATGGCGATACGACGATGCTAATGCACAAAACTTGAGTTAGAGATAGAGCTAAAGTGTTGAGACCCGCCTAAGGTTAACGTTTATTGATGTTCTCATCACACCTCCCCTGATACTCGCTCGCATCAAGTACATCAACCACACACATACAAGCACATGCCTATTCCTATCATCATCATCATCATCATCATCATGTTATAAACAATAAAGTAAATATGCATGAACAAGTAATAGAAATATTGGATGGCATGCTATATGCACATTATAAACATATTTGCATAGAATCAAGCATGTCATTGGACTCAAGAAATAGAAAACAGTTTGTTATTAATCAATTAGTTTAGAGTTCTGTTTTCTCACCTTAGCTTGCTAATAGATACTTTTTCAAGCTTTAGAATCACCTTTATAATGTTATTATATTGCTAGAAGACCTAACAAAGTCGATAAAATTTAATTAGAATTTATTCGGAATTTAAAAATTATTCTGTTAACTGAGGGTCGGAGGTAGGGTCGGAATCATGATTGACCCTGGGTGCGACCCTCCCCCTTAGCTGAACTTCCCGAACACTGAGGGTCGATGCTAGGGTCGGATCTGCCATCGACCCTAGGTGCGACCCTCCATGGTTTGAGTCGAAAATATCAGATTTTGTTTTTCCTTTCATGGTTGGGTCCTATGGCTTGCTTCTACAATCCATTCTATACATGTTCTATGGTTTAGAACTATACTTTATTCACCTACATGGTTTCAATGAATTCCTCCATGGTTTTCCATGAAAACCTAACCATGGGTTGATGGTTTGGGTTTCTTCTAAGTCATACCCTCTTCATAAACCATTCCAAAGTCTTAAATAAATCATGGAGAATGTACTCATACTTTAGGTTTGCTGAGATTCAGAGTTTCCTCTGAATTTCCTCTTCTTCCTTAGCCTTTTCTTCAAGTTTTCCTTCTCTTCTTCTCTTCCTTCTTTTCTCGTTCTCTCAATCCAATTAGGGTTGTAAAAGGAGTGAAAGAGGCTTAGGGACGTCCTATTTATAGGGCAAAACCTCCCAAAATAAGTCCCATTGAGTTTAGAAAAGATTCTAATTGAAATTAGGAAGGTTTCTCAATTTTTGGTTCGTGCTGTTTTTCCCGAATGCCGAGGGTCGATGGGAGAGTCGGACAACTCATAGACCCTGTGACCCATGGTTGAGGGTCAATGGTGAGGGTCGATGGGAGGGTCGAACCTTCCTGTTAAAACATGCGACCCTACCCTCATTTTGACTATTTTTGGGTAAATTTTCATATTGGGTCTTGGGTTTCTTCACACACTTGGTCCACTTGGCTCGACCATGATATGTAGAAGGGTCCTGACACAAAATGTAAGGTTAGGCCGGGTTCGTGGCGTGCGGGTCTTACAACTCCACCACCCTTAAAAGAAATTTCATCCTCGAAATTTGAAAGTACGGATCTTACAACTCCCCCATCCTTAAAATAAATTTTGTCCTCAAAATTTGAATTCAGTTGGAAATTCTACGTCCGCATTTCATCTTCTTCCTCCCATGCAATCTCCTCCACGTATCGTCTTCGTCAGATTATCTTCGTTTAATTGATACCAAGTTTTTAAGGTGTTATACATTTCAACTAGTAAACTAGGCTGGTACCACTTCAATAGTTAAATCTCTTATTTAATCCAGTAATTTCATGGTCAATACTTATGGTATGGATCTAATGTACTTCTTCAATAGAGACACACGAAATACGTCATGCACACTAGACATGGATAGCGGTAACGCTAATTGATATGCATCCTTTCTACGTCTCTCTAGAGTTTATAAGATTCGACGCATATATAGAATACTACTTCCATTTCTTGTCTAATCATTTCAAACTACGCATAAGTGATTTCTTCAAGAACATTTGTCCCTTATGGCGAACTCAAGGTCTTGGTGTCTCTCCTGACAATCCTGAGCTATCCTGCCCCTTTTCTTTGATCTTGTTTGCCACTCGATAGTTTTCTTCATTAGCCTTAGGTCTCAAAATTCTTCATTCATCGTCTTTATTCCAAAATAAAGGATTTTGACATTTCTACCGTACCATGCTTCATAGGTAACATTTACATGGTAGCTTAGTAGCAACTTTAATTCACAGTAACTTCTCAACTCAAGTTCTTTGAAATCAATTTTACAAGCTCGAAGCATATCTCTTAGGATCTGTATTGTCCGCTCTGACTGTCCGTCGGTTTGAGGTAAAATGTGGTACTAAAATCCAACTTTGTTCCCATTATCTTCTGTAGATCCTCCCAAAACTTTGAAATAAAGCATAAGCCTCTGACCGACACTAAGCTCTCATGCATACCATTCATTCTGGCAATATTATCCATATATAGCTCAGTTAGCCGCTCCAAAGCAACTGAGGTCGTATAGCAATGGAATGAGCTATCTTCATAAGGCGATCAATAATCACCCAAACTGTGTCAACCGATCAGTGGTATACCGGTGACATAGTTCATTGTAATGCAGTTCCAATTTCAGACTGGCTCCGATAGTTTTTATTGTGAGCCATGGTGGTCTTTGTCTTGTAGCTTTTACTTGCTGATAATTCAGACACTGGAACACGCACTAAGCCACATTTGTTATCTCTTCAGGTCATGATACATATTGGTACTCCAGGATGTCCTGAATATGGAGTACAATGGACTCTTATCATTATCCTCTTCATGATATTCGAGTTTTTATCTTCAGGTATTCAGAATCTACCTTTGTATCTGAGTACCGTCTCCACATCCAAAGTAAGTCAGGTTTGGGTTTTTCTTTCTCTAAATCTTCTTGCATTGTTCTTATATACAGTTATAACAAAATTACTATTTTTCCTTCGTCCCTAAGTTCTCGCTCAATTAGATCATCACGAGTTTATATTATATGTTACTCTTCTTTCAAATCTGAATCTGTTGCTGCGGAACATAAGGCAGCATTTATACTGGGTCCTTCTTCGGACTTCATTACTCCCTTTTTGCTTGAGGCCTTAGCTACTACATTAGCCTTGCTCGGGTGACATTGAATATCACAATCTTAATCCTTCAAGTATTCCTAACCATCTCCTTATCCTCATGTTCAACTCTTTCTAATGAAGAGATAAATAAAACACTTGTAATCCGATCTAATCTAAATTCTTCTCCGTTTAAATAATGTCTCCAAGTCTTGATTGCATGAATCACAATTTTTTACTCCAATCATGGGTTGGGTAACTCTTATCATGCTCTTTCAGTTTTCTTAAAGCATATGAAATCGCTTATTTACCTTACATCAACCCACATCCTAGATCCAATCTGAAAGCTCCAATGGATAGGGTAAAAGGTTTTCCTGGTGCCGAAACGATCAAGATGGGAGCTGATATCACTCTTACTTTAGAATCTAGAAATATTCTTCACCCTTGTTAGTCAAATTAAACTCCTCTCCTTTCCTGGTTAGCTTGGTAAGAGGTATTGCGATCTTAGAGTGGTCCTCCAAAAATCGTCTGTAATGACCAGCTAACCCAAGAAACTTCTGATTTTTGCAATATTCTTTAGGTGTTTCTCACCATATGTTTTATTCTATCTTAATAAGGTCCACTTTATTCCTTTTTATGACGCTACGTAATCTAATAAGATCACTTTGTTTAATCAGGTCTCATATTCCTTGGAATTTGCAATAAACTTTTCACTTCTCAGCTGTTGTGAAGCTATTCTAAAGTCCGTTGTATGAGTTGCTTCATTCTTGGAATAAACCAAAATATCATTTATGAAAACTATGATCGACGTGTCCAACAGGTCATGAAACACCCAGTTCATCAGTTCCATAAAAGACGTAAGGGCATTGGTTAATCCAAACGTCATAATCGAGAACTCATAATTGGCCAATCCTAGTTCTAAAAACTGTCTTCGAGATATCGCTATTTAAATTCTTCAGTTGTTGATACCTTGACCGAAGATTAATCTTAGAAATTCCCTTTGCTCTTTGCAACTGTTTAATCATGTCATCGATCTAAGGTAGTAGATATCGATTCTTGACTGTGAGCTTGTTTAGTTTTCGGTAGTCTATACATAATCTGACACTCTTCTTTACGAATTGCATTGGCACTTCCCATGATGCAATACTTAGCCAATTAGAACATTATCTAATAACTGTTGTAGTTGCGTCTCAATCCCTTTAACCCCATAGGAGCTTACTCTATGGTGCCTTTGACACAAGTATCATCCTTTTTAACAAGTCGATGACGAACTCGGTCACTTAATCAAATGGTAACCCGATAAGTTTCCTGGGAATACATCAAGAATTCCACGCATCACTTCAATATCTTCCATCTGTGGTGCTTCTTTGGTAATGTATACCACAAGATACCATATATCCAACTTCTTTCTCTTCAAAGCATCTCTTCGCCTTTAGCATAGCGAGGATCAGCTTTCGCTTCCTAGGTAATAGGCTTTCAATAAAATCAAATTATATGCCATCTTTATTCTTGAATGATAACCTCTTCTATGCACATAATCACTTTGTAGAGTGTTGAGACAACCAATCTATTCCCAAGATGACGTCAAAGTTTGCCATCTCAAGTTTATTTAGGTTGCATCCAAATTTCATCCATCCATACTATTTGGACATTATTCATAACACTCATCTAATACAACATTTAGACCAAAAGTGCTTGAACTAGCAAAATCTGATGTAAGGTCTTAAGAGCTCGTGTAGTTCCTTTCTCTCTTAGTTTTTCAAAGATTATTGCTTGAAATCTCATATATCCCAAAAAGCTCATTAGCTCACACCTCCTTTTATCATTCTATTATATATCTCAAAAAGCATCTTTTGACTATTTACTCATTACATATCCCAAGTCTAAGCATTAGGGAATATGCTCAAAATTCATTAATTCAGCCAAACTCTTTTGGTCTTTACTTAATCATATCCCTCTACATTGGGCATAACTCAATTATATTAAATCGAGTACTACTTATGCCATGACGTTATCCTTATATCCACTCTTAACGAATTTTCTATCTTGTCAAAATTCGTACCGATATAGCCATCCTTAACTCTACTTGAGTGCTATCTATTTCTTTACTGGCTACTCTTAATAGTTCCCACATTTTCTCGTGCACTCTTTTATAGACATGATTCATATCCATCCATTTAGCAATCTCAAAACAAATCCTCTATTACTTCATTTGAGTTTCATTGGCTATAGCATTTAATCTGAATCCAATCATCTTCCTTCCAATAATCTCATTATCACTAAACATCTTTATCAACAAAGGTCAGGGAGTGTATAAATCAGAATGTTCATCCAAAAGCAATTCACTTCCTTCTGTCGATTTAGTATGATGACAAACACTGCTTTATCTAGTGAACCTAGGTTTAAAGGATCAGGAGTAAATCTATGGTAATCCAACAGGCATAAAAAGGTCGTTAAGTTGCACGGTGGTCCAAACATATGAAAATTAAGATTTTACAGTTCTTGACCTCATGGTTACAGGTTCTATTGAGTATATATAATGTCATTGGTCAAGGCACTATAGGAATAAATCTGGAGAAGATTTCATACATCAGTATATCAGGTATAAATCTGGAGAAAATTTTCGTACATCAATAAATCAGGTATAAATCAATAGATGTATGCTCAACATGATTAAGCATTTAACTGTTCATTCAGTTCGTATCTCTGTTCATGTTGTCGATCATGAGAATGGTGCAGATTGGTATAATCAGGACTAATACTAAAGAAACAATATCTATAACTCCAATTGAGAGGTTAAATCAATAATGTATCCTGTCAAGGTTCGAGAAATTATAATCTGGTATGTGCATCCTCTATAATCATAAGAGTAAATCAATAATGCACCGCATCCTATATAAACATATCCAGTTATATGGCCATAATAGATTTGATCCTTTGCTGAAAATGTCTGAGGTATCATCTTCAAAAGACATTCTTCAATCCTTGTCGGATCATTCTGTCATGATGCAACTATCCCATACATTGGTGGCTGGTAAGGTTAACCACCTTGATATACTGCTTGTTGTGCATTAAACTTCTGCACTGGGGTATGCATTACTGGGACTTACTATATGGTAGGTACTGTGTGCTAACATGTACTGGGGTACAGTGTTGCTACTAGTTGGTACCGTACTTGGTTTGACTCGGAGGTATTGATGTGGCATCGGTAACTTGGGTAGTGATTTACATAGCAACTTGCATAGTCGGTCTCATCTGTTGTTGCTCTTGTATCTTATTGGGCCAAGTTTATTACAACCATAGCCAAGGTATTTGGTAGTCCAGGTGGTTGGCTGGAGTGGCCTGGTTGTTCACCTCCTCTTATTTACTCTAATCCGATTATCAACTCAGATGAGTTTTCATTAGCCGTTCTCGACCCAGATAGTGGTGGGGTCAAGTTTCAACCTCTTCTTAATGCTCAGCGGGTAATGAATCAGCTTGTGGTGGATCTCACCCTGAGTCTCCACGTCACCCAGGAGTATAGCCTTATCTTCTTGTTGTTATTCTTATTCATAATGTAGGGGAGTTATTCTCCTATCTCTGTTGAATTCGGCCCGAGATCTTTCCCTTTACCTTTGCAGGGAATTAGGCATTACTAGCCATTTTCTCCTTCCTCTGTCCTACATTGAGTTTCACATCTTGTGAGTACCAACTCGGTATTCTAATTTTCTACTTTACAGAAGCTCCCTTCTTGCTACTGTACTATATCTTTGTATACTTGGATAACTACCCAACTTATAGATAATACCCTATATTGTTTGTTTATTAGGATAATTTTGGTATTCTCTTTCTGTTTGATTGTATATATATGGTTCCACCTTTTATATGTATATTATTGTCTTGTTAAGTTTTGTCTCAACCAACACAGGTGCTTATTGTGTGTTTGTATTAAAGCTTTTAATTTATCCTAACTCAGTTCATGGACTCTAGTGGAAGTATTCAGGTTTCATGGGAAGGCCTGAGAGAGCTCTGATACCAAATTGTCACACCCCAATTTCGCACCATTCGGAATGGTGTGATGAACCGCTAATAAATCAACGGTTCAACCAGGATCTCAAAATAGGCTATCCCACATATGATAAACCAAAACACATTCTACATTAATCAGAGGTAATAAAGTAAATAGCGGAAGTCTTATAGATAATGAACTGAGGTCTAACCATGATAAATAATTAATATTCCATTTATTTACAAGAAACCAAAACATACTTTAATACATATTACAATATCCAAATACGAAAATTAAACACTAAACGTATCCACCGCTGAAACGCTCGCTTAACGAACCATATTCGTCCTCCACAGCTTGCTCATTCATAACCGCCACATGTTCATATGTTGGCGTGCCGACATAATCTTCAATCATAGTACCTGCAACATCAGAAACTCAAAAGAATTACGCGCGCGAGGGTCAGCTCTCCAACTTGAGCTAAGTGAGTAAACAAAACAATGCAACAATACATATGCATGCAGTCAATTCATATCTTTGGTCCGGTTTAAAGTTTACAGTATGCAATAGAAAGGTTTAAGTAGCCAAAGGTCGCGTTTATGACCCCGCCTCTATACACGAGTGTGTGACGTTACCCGAAGATCACGTTTATCACCAACTCACATGCACCCAACCATGAACATTATATAACAAAGGTTACGTTTATTGCTATATAGTGCCATACCAACACGTAAACCCCTGTTGGCGAGGGTTGTAAACTGGGCTCGCAACTAACCAATCCTAATGCCAAACAGTGTATCCAAGGCCTTACCCCAGCATCCCTCAGAATGTCCATAGAGATAGAGCTAAGGCCCCCCGATAGAATCAGAGACTACAAGGACCGAGACCACCTCCCCTGATACTCTACGACATAATAGTTCTGCTAAAGTAATGGCGATACGACGATACTAATGCACAAGACTTGAGTTAGAGATAGAGCTAAAGTGCTGAGACCCGCCAAAGGTTAACGTTTATTGACGTTCCCATCACACCTCCCCTGATACTCGCTCGCATCAAGTACATCAACCACACACATACAAGCACATGCCTATTCCTATCATCATCATCATCATCATCATGTTATAAACAATAAAGTAAATATGCATGAACAAGTAATAGAAATATTGGATGGCATGCTGTTTGCACATTACAAACATATTTGCATAGAATCAAGCATGGCATTGGACTCAAGAAATAGAAAACAGTTTGTTATTAACCAATTAGTTTAGAGTTCTGTTTTCTCACCTTAGCTTGCTAATAGATACTTTTCCAAGCTTTAGAATCGCCTTTATAATGTTATTATATTGCTAGAAAACCAAACAAAGTCGATTAAATTTAATTAGAATTTATTCAGAATTTAAAAATCATTCTGTTAACTGAGGGTCGGAGGTAGGGTCAGAGTCATGATTGACCCTGGGTGCGACCCTCCCCCTTATCTGAACTTCCCGAACACTGAGGATCGATGCTAGGGTCGGATCTGCCATCGACCCTAGGTGCGACCCTCCATGGTTTGAGTCGAAAATATCAGATTTTATTTTCTCTTCCATGGTTGGGTCCTATGGCTTGCTTTTACAATCCATTCTATACATGTTCTATGGTTTAGAACTATACTTTATTCACCCACATGGTTTCAATGAATTCCTCCATGGTTTTCCATGAAAACCTAACCATGGGTTGATGGTTTGGGTTTCTTCTAAGTCATATCCTCTTCATAAACCATTCCAAAGTCTTAAATAAATCATGGGGAATGTACTCATACCTTAGGTTTGCTGAGATTCAGAGTTTCCTCTGAATTTCCTCTTCTTCCTTAGCCTTTTCTTCAAGTTTTCCTTCTCTTCTTCTCTTCCTTCTCTTCTCTTTCTCTCAATCCAATTAGGGTTGTAAAAGGAGTGAAAGAGGCTTAGGGACGTCCTATTTATATGGCAAAACCTCCCAAAATAAGTCCCATTGAGTTTAGGAAAGGTTCCAATTGAAATTAGGAAGGTTTCTCAATTTTCGCTTCGTGCTGTTTTTTCCGAACGCCGAGGGTCGATGGGAGGGTCGATGGGAGGGTTGGACAACTCATAGACCCTGCGACCCATGGTTGAGGGTCGATGGGAGGGTCGGACCTGCCTGTTAAAACATGCGACCCTACCCTCATTTTGACTGTTTTTGGGTAAATTTTCATATTGGGTCTTGGGTTTCTTCACACACTTGGTCCACTTGGCTCGACCATGATATGTAGACGGGTCCCGACACAAAATGTAAGGTTAGGCCGGGTTCGTGGCGTGCGGCTCTTACCATATCTCAATCCTAACCAAGTTCTAACCTTCTACAGAATAAAGGACTTACCATTAGTTCCTCGATGTAGTGAGTTGAAAATCGACGGTAACTTCTCTTTATACAGAGCTTTTTCTCCCTTCTCCAAGCTTTCTTCTTCTCTAAGCCTTCTTCTCCTTCTTCTCCTCTCTTCCTCTCAGTTCTAGGGTTTGAGAATGATCAAAAGAGTGGAAATAAGTGGAGAAACATCACTTATATAGAGGGTAAGTTTCCTTTGAGAGTGGGATTCCAATTAGGAAGGATTCCAATTAGGAAGGAGTCCTATTCAAACTTGGAAACTTTCCTAAACTCGGAGTCTATTTCTAGGCTTGACCGATCAACTGTCCTGTCACCCCAAACTGTAGACCAGACAAATTCATTTGTATGATTGAACAACCTACGAAAGGCTAGTTTTCTTACCTAATTTTGTGGTTCCTTCATCCGATTGGTTCTCTTGAGTCCGTTATGATGGGAAGACCTGGCACAACACAGTTAGACCGGATTAATGGAGTGTGGGTCTTACATTTAGATTTTTCTTAGTGAATAAATAATTTCTCTGATTCTCTAGAGTGGAAATATAATTCTGCATTGGGTACTGAACCACAATAAATCCTTATGTTTATGTGTTTGCTTGATCTTCGTATCTTTTTCTTATTTGCATTTTCATCCCTAACAAATGGTTTCAGAACGAGGTTTGACAGATCGTCGTCGATAATGGGTTAACATCTGAAAGAGGGAGGTGCACAATGATCCTAAAAGAAGACATTACAACTGTAGAGCAAAGGTTTTCTCTAATAGATCAGAATAAGAGAAAGAAGAAGGTATGGAAGGCAAAGATCGGATTAATCGGATGGCTACGAAGGGTTCAAACTTCTCCATAAAACTTTTCAATGGCAATAAAGATTTCATCTTGTAGCAACAACGGGTGAAGAATATTCTTACGTGAAAGGGGACTGTTAAGGCCATCAAGAAGAAATCTAACAAATCAAAAAAATATGACGGATGTGAATAACTTAAAGTTGAGAGATCTAGCAAATAGTATGATCCAATAGCTTTTAGCAGATAACACTCTTCGTGTGGTCATTGGTTTAGAGGATCTAGAAGAAGTTTGGGCTAAGCTGGAGAGTAGGTATAAGTCCAAGTTATTAACAAATTGGTTATTCTTGAAAAAGCAATTATATGGCCTTCGTTTGTTAGATAAAATAAAATTTGAGGTGCACATTGATGAGTTCAACAGAATTCTGATGGAGTTGTCTGCTCTTAATGTGAAGATCGAAGAGGAAGACAATGCACTTCACCTATTGACCTCATTACCTCTTTCATTTGATCACATTGTCACTACACTGCTATTCGATAAAGAAACTTTCAAACTTGATGATATTATTGCTGCTTTACTGATGAATGAGACACGACGAAAAAATAGTGGTGATGGAACATCAAAGGAGGATAATGTCTTGGTTACAGATGGTGGTCAGGGCAGAGGAAGATCAAATGGGAGACAAGAGTATAGCAAGAATAGGGTCACTCCAAGTCACAAGGTTGTAAAATAATATATTATTATTACGAGAAAGAAGGTCGTATAAAGAGAAATTATCTAAAGCTTAAGGATGATAAAAAGAAAAAGGAAGACAAGAAGGTAACTGAAGAAAATCATTTATAGTTGCTATTATGGAAGGGTGAAGTGGTGAAGATGTATATTTCATTACTTCATCAGGTATGGATATTTCAGACTGAATTTTAGATTCGGACTGTTCATTTTATATGTCTTTGGTTAGAGAACAGTTTGCTACATATCATGCATATGATAAGGGTACAGTTAGAATGGTAAATGATGCTGAAAGCAAAGTAGTCAGGATAGAGACTGTATGAATTCACATGTTTGATGGGATTGTGCAAATTGTAACTAGGGTTGGCCATGTGTCGGATCTAAAGAAGAATCTGATTTCATTGAGATTACTGGATTCGAGAAGCTACAGATGCTCATTTGAAGGTGGAGTTTTCAAGATCTCCAAATGGGCCATGGTTGTAATGTAGGGACAGATAATTGAGAATCTATATAGACTTGCAGGTAGTGTTGAAATAGATGGTACTTTTGTTGAAACTCAGACAAGTGGTACAGATGAAAAATAGAGACTGTAAGAAGTTCAAATTAAGAATAAATATAGATCTGGAAAGAAGCGAGTTTCTTTTGGTTCAGATTTTGTGAGTGAAAGTGATCTCTCTGGTGATACTGTAGTAGTGGGAGAGAAGGAGTAACATCACGTCGTGCTGCGGTGAGTTGTACCTGACACCCAGATAGGGTGTGAGCTATGCCGATTTGGGTGTAACGATTTGAGACAATAGAGGAGTTTACAAAAATAACATAAATGAGTTCTTCTTCAAAATGGCTTACAGAATTCAAATGAAGATTTGTTGGGTTGTGTCTTGTATTATATGAGGTCCACATAATTATTGGAGTTGTATTTGCATTTAGGTTTGGATTCATTATATGTACAAGAGTTAATATGTAATTGTGGGGTTAGGGTTTCTAGGGAGCCTATCTATTGTCTCTATGGGAAAAATCCTAGGCGATGAAAAGTAAAAAGAAACACTTTGTGAGGTAGAGAGAGGTGTAAAATTTTCTTGGTGAATAAAGAAATTATCTGATTCTCTAGGGTAGAGATGGACATTCTGTATTGAGTGTTGAACCACAGTAAATCTTTGTATTTGTTTGTTTGCTTAATCTTTGTTTCTTTCTCTTGATTGAACTTTCATCCCTAACAAACAATCGTCTGAAATTAATAAAAATATTCTTATCATGAATAACGTGCAAAACTAGAGACTAGGGTTTCCAAACTCAAAATTGGACATGGCATTGACCTTCATTGATTTCCATTGGAATCCAACAGAAATGGCTTGGAATTAACGAGAACCAATCTGAATCCTATTTTGAATCCAAAAGAAGAAACAAATATTTCCCAAAATGGGAGAATGTGTAATAGCAATTCTACCCTCACCTATTAAATAAAGGGAAAATTTCACCTTCCTCTTCTGAAGTTTACCCAAAATTCAACCACCTCTACCTCCCAAAATCTTGGGCGATAATGTTAACCGCACCCCATGCCATTAAGTTCTTTAATGGAAAATTGAAAAATTTATTTTTACCTCCGTACTAAAAACACTAGAGAATGTGTTAGGTTGCTGTGTTCGGGAGAGTGAATGTGTCGATGCCACCGAGGCAGTCTTCGTTGTCGTGTCAAACGGGAAACCCCATCAATGGCTGCTGGAGATGCGACACCAACTGGGAAGCCAACAGCCAATGCTTGGCCGATTGTGGGATCGGAATCGGAGCAAGGGCATTGGGTGGAAAGGGCGGTCAGATCTACATGGTGATGGATTCATTGGATAATGACGCCGTGAACCCAACGCTGGGCACGCTCTGGTTCGCCGTGATCCAAGAAGAGCCCCTCTGGATCATATGCTTCGAGAATATACTGATAAAGCTAAAACAGGGGTTGATATTCAACATCTTTGAAACCCTCGACGGCAGAGGAGCCACCGTCCATATCGTCGGCAGTGGATGCATCACACTCCAGTACATAAGCAATGTGATTATCCACAACATCTACGTCCACCACTGCATACCGTCCGGAGATACAAATGTGAAGTCTAGCCCTATGCATTTCCAACTACTACTCTCCTCATTATGACGAAGTAATGCTTGCTCGAACACAGTGATAGCTAAGTGGTGTTACCATGTTATTGCTTGTACCAAACAGAGCCTTAACACTTATTGCAAGGGTAGTTAACCGAATGTATTGCCATTCCGAGTAAACAATCTTTCTGAATTGACATATTTCTTTGCTCTGGTTTTCAATTTAATCTTCAAATTTCTTTTTTGAAATAAAGCTTCCGATCGATAGGGTTGGTTCCTCCATGGTGCTCTTTCAATGAACAAAAACAAAGGCGGAATTTCTTGAAACCCAAAGCAGGAGCAGATGATCTCCAAAGCAGGAGCAATCTCCTCTCCGGAAGAAAATCCTGGCGGCAATTTAATCTCGGAAAAAGTCCAAAGACAACTGAACAATCTTCCGGCGAATTAATCTTCGATGATGATGGTGAGCTCTTCGTATGAGCCGAGTGCTTTGAACAGTAAAACAAAGAAGTAATTTGCAAATGGTAAAAAGAAAAAAGGAATATTGTCAAGGGTAAACTATAGTTTTTACTTATGTTACAAAAGGGTAAACAAGATATTTTATAAACTTAAGATAATATTATCATTAAAAACATAAGTAATGATACATCTCATCACCTAACGAAATGACAAGGTATGATTGATACTTGTTTTCTAAATTAAGAGAATTGATTAACATTATCACCTAAATTGAGGGATGGTAAAATAAAGGATAAACTTCAGAAGAAGTGGATGAAATTTTCCCTTAAATAAAGCATCTAATGGACGACTTATACGTATAAACCAGATCCTTTATTATTATTATTATTATTATTATTATTATTATTATTATTATTATTATTAGGGTTAAGAAGAACATTGAAGAAAACTAAGCAGCAACATCAAGATAGGTAGTTGACTTCTACCCAAAAAAAATAAAATAAAGATAATTGACTTAGAGAAAAAAAAAACACCTAGGCTAACCTATAATCCCTTCTAAGATATTTGAAAGATTAAAAAATAACTAATATCTTATTATCAGGTCCCAATCTTGGCCCCTAATTTATGAACAATGTTGCTTAATTAGTCACTCAAACGCCATAGAGGTAAAGCTAATGGTCAATAAATAAAAAATAAAGAAAAAAAAAAAACATGACTTTCTGTCATGGTTCGCTCAATTTTTTTTCCCTCATTATCTGGACAGTTGAGTAGAGACTACATTAGCACCTCATTTTTTTATTTCTTTCTTTGACACTCTCGCTCCTCCTTATTCCTTATTGAATGGAAAAATGCTACCAAAGGAAGGCATGAAATAGTGTTCGCTTCGAAAAGGTTGGCGTCAAAGTGTGTCTTTCAAATAAATGTTTATTGGGTTTTTTTTTTTCCTATGCCGTTATCTGCTCCCATTGGTGTCCTCAAACAATTACGCCACTCAAAGAACCCAATCTCACTTTTATTATAATTGGCGAAGTCAAAATCAATAGCATTGTCTAATGAAAATTGCTGGAGTTAGGATAAGAAGATAGGGAACTTGACTTCATTACTATGACCACCTCAACCAAAATAATAATAATAATAATAATAATAATAATAATAATAATAATAATTCCACCACTAACCAGACAAAGTTCATAAAATTTTGGAACCTTTTGGATCCAACCAACCTTTTATTCCTTCATCATGTTGAAGATGATTTCAGGAAAATTTTCATATATATACTACTAAGGATTGAAAACATCATCTCCCCACAAGATTGCAAAAACTTCAACGACACTCAATTAATAAAAGGAAATCATTAAAAATATTGAAATAGAGTTTTAACCTTGATATTAAAGATTGAAAAATTAAAAAAAGTATGTTGAATGATTAATTTGACCTTTCTAATTCCAATAGATTCTAAATCCAATCAGACGGTTTCAAAAGTTTGACTTCTAAAATTATATCGAAACAGAGAAGAAGATCGAAAACCCACATCATCAATCTCAAAACCTACCAGAGAAAGTAGAAAAACTCACCTGAATTTGATCGAAAATTGTTGAAGAAAGACATACGATTGTGATTTACTTTGACTGAGAAGAAGATACAAATCGGAACCCAAATCATAGGAAAAAAAAAATTCTCAAACAAGGAAGCTTTTCTTCTCTTTTTTCTGATTCCCTGCAAGTCTCCGCCGCCTAAATTGATTTGTGAATTAGTTTCCTTTTTTTTATTTTTTATTATTGGTCCTTAAAGTTCATTGAATAGTACTTTTATCTGATAAAATGCCTGCGGTTATTTTTTTATTTTTTTTTATTTTTTTATTTTTTTATTTTTTATGTTTCTGATATACTTTCAGACTGCAGCTCGTTATTGAGGTCCAAAATTCAACAACGACCACTAAATCGGAATTCAGTAATGGGGCAGCAGATTTCTGACTCCAGAGATGGGATTCCAGATGATGCGGAACCAGGCTTGTCGGTGAGAGCTCCTGTGATTCAAAATAGTTTGGATCTGCAAGTTTCCAAGCAGTTCGGTCTTCTAAGCTAAGTAGAAGATAGCAGACTTGAGAGGTGCTGTGGCACCCTCCAAGAGGACTGTAAGTTTCCAAGCGGTTCGGTCTTCTAAGCTAAGAAGAAGAGATTCTGCAATTGCAGAGTAGAAGTGCTTGGTGGTCTTTATGGGAATGAAAAAGTCCTGGAGGTTGATATCAATCATTTATGGTAAATAGAGGGGAGTACATATAGAGAGGACCAATGCAGAGGGAACTCGGTTAGTGCTTCGATGAGAGTGAAAATGAGATCTAAGATCTAAGATCTAGACTCTCAAGAGATCTGATTTCTGATTTTGTTGGTTTTGGTTTTGAGTTTTGATGTGGGTGTGAATGAGTTGAACTGATTAATAGGGAACAAGTAGTTGGGTGGTCGCCAATCCAATCCTACAGGGAACTAATATTGACATAGTTGCAAAGACTAAGTTCATCGTCCTCAATGCCGCTGAACTCAACATTGATCATGGCTCCATCTGCTTCAAGAGCCGAAGTTCGTCAAAGGTTGCTGGCAAAAAGAAGAAGTTACAAACGTTACAGAGGATTCAAGGAGCTGAAGTCCGTCGCCGTCGTTGTTGAACAAAGGATTCAAGGAAGATGAAGACCATTGCCGTCGCGAACAGAGGATTAGTGTTTTGGGGGTAGGGTAACAAATGAATAAAAGGTATTTTGGTCTTTTAAGAAGCCTAAAAGTGTATTATCGTCCATTAAAATTTTCAACACATCTGATGTCAGCAACTAACTGGAATCTTTTAACGGAGTGGACTTTGTTGATTAATGGAGCAGAGTTTTTGGGTAGTAGATGAGGTTTTTGCAATCTTATGAGGGCAAATGAGGTTTTCAATCTTTAATGGTGTGTATATGAAAATTTTTCATAATAAAAATAAGATCATAGTAAGTTCTTGTCGGTCTTTGTTATGATTTCTAAGTTTCATTCTAATTCTTTGTTGGGAAAGGGATTTAAACACTAGCAATGTATATTGGAATCTTATATGTTCCCAGATAAAATAAAAGTATAAAAAGAATTGATAGCCAATCATTTGAGAGAGAGAGAGAAAGAGAGAGAGAGAGAAGTGTACTTCCTTTTCCCCTCTTTGTTCTATCGAAGTTCATGATCAATCGTAAGATATAATAGGTTTGTTTCATTGTAAAATTTTCTATGAAAATAATATTTTATGTGTGAATTTGTTTTCATGTAAATTCTTCCTATTTTTTAAACACATTTATTTGTATTTTATATTAAAATTAATAAACAATATAAAATCCTATTTTACAGGAAATTTTTCTTTTTCCACCATCCTACATGGAAACAAACAAAGGGTGAGGATCAAAATTACTATTAACTATTGAGCTTACATTACATGATCAACTGGTGAATGAACTTATCAGACTCGGACAATACAGATAAACCAAGAGAAACAGAAATAGAAAACATACTAAAGACAACCCTAATAAACGATTATTTATCACATTCTGATTATGACTCAGTCACAGATTATCTCACCCTCGTTCACTAAATATTTTATAGGCAAAACCAAAATGAGGTGATGTTCTAAATAATCATCACTATACCAACATTTGAACCAGTCTAGTGGAAGGGAGGAGAATAAATAACTCTATATTACTCCGAAGTCTGAAGAATCAAATGGTGCTACATCAACACCCCCCCCCCCCTCCCAACAAAAAGAAAAAAGAAAAAAAAAAAAAAGCACCATGGACATTCGCAATTAGTTCTAATCTATTCACACGACATCAACGAGCTGCGACATTATTGTTGTTTCTGTTCTTTTACTCATGTTCCTAGGTCTTCAAACCTATATACTCATAGCATAGCTAAGTGGGCACCCCCCATTCTCGGAGTCTCTTTGAACCCTTCTAGTTCATTTTCTTCCCCCTAATGGTAAATAAACAAAGTATCAAAACAGTATGAGGAATGGGATCTCGGCCCCAGTTCCAAACATGCTCTATGGATCAGAAAAGCGGTTCCTTCCTTTTATTTGTAAACGTGAGAATCAAAAAGGATAAGCTCACTAGTTCAGCGAAAGTTAATACATACATTTATTGAGAGTACATCAGGCAAACATAACAGTCATTTCATAACATGCATATTCATACTATAAAAAATATAGCTTAAATCTTGTTCACAAAAGTTTATTGGTTGTTTTAACATTTCTTAGATTATCTCTCTCTCTTCTGGTGCCGTATACGTGAATCAACATCAACCGTTCCTTAAAATTACTAACACTCCTTTAGTTGCTTTCACTTATATCTTTTTTTTTTTTTTTTTTACTAACGTTGTTTTCACTTATACCACTCACCCTAAAGAGATTTTCAATTTTTTTTTATTCCTCAAAAGGGTTAACAACTAATGGAACTGGTCAGGCACGTTATATACTAATATTTGTCAACTTTTTGATCGACCGGGTTCGGGATAAAAATTTATCAGGATAGGTTTCCAACCTGACACACTGACCTCACCAAATACCCAATAACTGCTCATATGGGGTAATGTTTCATGCCTTATTTCTTGCTCTTCCTTTTCTTGGTTGCCCAAAGTTTCCGTCTCCCACCTTCTGGAACTCTATTACTTATTTTTTTGAGTCTAAATCTATTCTTTTCGATTCTTCGGTTCCCATTTCATTCAATCGTTAGAATCCATTGAAGTTTCTGTCTCCCACCCGATCTTTAGTGGACTACTAATGGTTAGTGGGTTTGTAGGTATAAACTTACAAGGTTAGTAAGTGAGTGATATAATACAATATCAGATTTTTTTTTTTCTTCAATACCTTTTAATTTTGTATTGACCATCTGTTAATTTGTCATTTTTCATAACAACCAATAGCTATTTGATACCATAAACTAAAAGGACCTAATATTTTTATCAATTTATCAAGCAAATTTCTCTATTGATTTTGGATGATTACTCAAAATTAAATACCATGAACTAAACACCCAACATTTTTATCAAGTTAGCAAGTTAATTTTCTCTATTGATTTTGGATGATTACTTAGCCATTTAGTATATTAAAGAAAGATTACGATTAAATTGTCTTCACACTTATGAAATTATGTAGTGCCTAGAAGGAACAATTCATCATCACCCACTTAGTACTTTCAATAATTTATTCTTGTGGTTCTTCTTTATTTTCAGCAATGTTTTTGAATTCGGAATTAGACGTGAGAAATGACCAAAACCCTAGAAAATAAAATTCAAGAAGAAGAAAACATTTTCACATATGTTGATTTATTTATTTATTTTTTTAAAAGATATTTTGCTGACTACAATAATGAAAAATAGAGAAAAAAAAATGAAGATCTAAGTGTATTTAGGACTGATTCTAAAATGGGTTTTGAGAATGGTTATTAATTGAATTCGGGATTCTTCAATTCCGATTTGAATCAGTTTATTCCATTAATTTGATTGGATTATTAAATTCATGGTTCTAGGCTAAAATCATGTAAATTGTTTCCCCAATAACTTTACCTTATGTTTCTTTCGCATGTGTTTTACTTGAAAATGAACCTTTTTTTTTTTTTTTTTTGACTTGTTAGTAAAAACAAACTGAGCATACACCAAACTCCCTATTGTTGATGCTCTCGTTCAATATCATTTCTTGAACATAACTCTGTCAATTTGCCTTCTTTATTGACTTGAGTATTCTCAACTTACCTGTTACACATGCACACTCAATCATTTGAGAACACAAACAACGTATACACTTTCAGACAAACCAGAGTTTCACTTTTCCTGTCATGAGAAAACTCAATGATAAGTACAAAGGTACTTACTCATACATTCTTCATCTTGAAATTATCAGACTGGAAAACTTTGATTTTAACTAGCAAACCATGTCACTACAAGCCAATGATAAACCATTAACGCATATGATTAGAAAATGAATCTGCTCCCACTGACCTCTAGATATACATAATAATCAATGACAATCTCAACAAAATTGAAAGAAGATATAATTCTATCATACTTCAGATACCATAATCCGAATGATTGCTTAATGCACACATTGACTTTATAAGTCTACAAAACAGATTTTCTTTCTCTTTTACTTCAAAACATTCTGGATAAAGCATATAAACACCTTCTTCCAGATTTTCTTTGATCAACAATCTTTACATCTATTTGATGCAACTTCAAAACAAAATACACAACTAAGACCTCAAAGATTTGAAGTCAATAGTTTATATTCTCTTTGTGTGATTTTATTTAGCTATAAATCTTACTTTGTAGCAATCAATTCTCTCACTGGAATTACATATTTTCTTGTATACTTATTTTGAGCCTATGAGTACATCACTCATGAGAAGAGCATAAAATCCCAAATCTCATTGATGTTCATAGACAATAATATATCTTTTATAACCATTAACCATTCAAGAGTAATCTCATTACTGATAGCTTGCTCAAAACTATTGAGATCTTAATCTTGTCCAATGCCAAAACATCTATTTTTTAAGGTATAACATGTGATTGAATGAAATCACAGATCTACATGGTTTAGTATATCTCCTCATTGCCTTATCTGGCTCTGTTATGACTATGCATCAACCTGAATGAAGATAGTTTCAACAATTATTTCATTACACTCTGATAATATTTTTGATACCTCAACTAATTACTCCACAGTAATTTTAATGTGGTCTCATTAAACTTTAAATTTCTCAGATGTGACTGTTAAAATCAGCATCGTCAATGAATCTTGTTAAATACTTCGAACCTATTTTGGCATCTCATAAAATGACAACTCATTCTCCTAAAATAATCACTCTCCCACGAGTGGTATGAAACTATGTTACTTTTACAGTCCCAATCAAGAAGATAACTTGAACTGCGATCAATTTACTTGGCACCCTATCAATACTATAGACTGTAGTATTGATCACTCCATAGGATCTAATACACTCTCAAGTTCTCTTGATCATATCTATTTGTCACTATTTTATTGTTGAATTTCATTTATAAGTCGCTAAGCTATAAGTCTTAGCACCTGTAAATATTTTGCAAAATCATTGGGAATATATCCATATCACCCGATCTACCTTAACATTTACTTTCTCCTTTAGATTCAACAATCTTAATCCTTTAATAAAAGATTTTTTTTAATATATTGAAAAAATTTCGTGAACTAATTATCATAAGAATTCCTAGATGAAATGTCGATGTCCACAAGATCCAACAGTTTTCTGTTGCAAATACCTTTTAATATTTCTTAATCTTGTCATCTTCCCCTTAAACACTCCTCTATAGGTTTTTCTTAGATAAGAGTCATAAATGTCTATACTAAGGATGAGAATAAGGATACATAGTTTAACCTATAAGGTTAGGTAAACTACTATGTGAAAACTAAGATTTTGCTACTCCTATGGGTTTGGACTACTTGTAGTACTTAATTCTTTAATTTTTGACACCTTCTTGATATATCAAACTTTCTTTTCTAGTTAAACCTGCTCAACTTTATAATCTCTCTCCACATGTCAGTTCTGAGTCATAGTACATTAATTTCACATTACTTAATTCCCTAATGTCATTTTTCTTATCAAAAGTTTCTGACATTTCCTTAAAAATTTGTCTCCTTTCTGTGAGACCCTACCCCTTTAGTTATTGTCTTTATCAGAATATGTCTTATGTATTATGATATTGGCTCTCTTTCTTTCTTTTTCCTTTTCTTGAAGTTTCTTCCTTAGTACAAAGGAAGTTAACTCATCTTCTGTCTACTATCCTTTAGGGGTTTATGGGTCACCAAGATCTGACTTTACAGTTTAGATGAGTAAGTAAAAGTCAAGTGAATCATCTACAAGGTTCTAATGAGTTACTTACAGAAATTCATATATCCTTGAGCTTATCAGTGATGGCTAATAGCTCCAACTTGTGCTTCCTCACACACCATTATCATCCTATATCATCAAAACTGATATAGACGGCCTTGAGAATACAATATCTCTCCATCACATTTTAAACACCAAAATTTCTTTAAATTTCACTCTGAACATTCATTTACAATATTCCTTATCAGAATTTTCATTTACCTGATCATAGGGATTGAACATTCCTAAATACTATAATATAATATTTACTAAGTATATCTAAGTTAAACACTCCTAGACTAGCTTTCAAATTTTCATATCAATTCATAGAACTGACCCACCATGACATGCATCATGAGGCATTTGATCCTTATATGTTCTCTAATAATATGTGTAATGAAATACAAACATTGAAAAATAATGAAACATATACACAAGATAAATTAAACTAACAATCATTAAAATATGAAAATCTATTTTCTTTGAAGAGTCAATCAAAACTACAACCTTATCTTTTGAGACAAGAGCGCGCTGATCCTCTTACTATCTGTGAAGAGTCAACTGAAATTATACCCTTATCCTTTAGGATAAAAGCATACTGGTCCTCTTACTATCTGTGCAGAACCTGCGAAGAGATAATGACTCTCGAAATCCCACCACCTTTGGGTGAAACTTCTAAAGTCAAGATCCTTCATTCATGTGTATGAATATACATGATCTTTGACACCGTCACCTTTGGATGGACAATGCCGTTCTTTGCTATTTCCACAAAAGTAAAAATCTTGACAATGTCACCTCTGGGTGAGCACTGTCCTTCTTTGTTGTGTCTGTAAATACATAAATACTGGATTTTAGCATATCATGAGAGAACCAAGCTTGCCACTTTAGTAGTCCCATCCAATCCTTACATAACATGTAAAAATCATAATTTGAATAAACTAAGATAATACCACCTTTAGGTGAACACTGTCATTATTTAAAGCATCTATAAACACAATCACTCGAATTTGAAAACATCATGATAAAACAAGGTATACCACTTTGGTGGGATCCACTAAGTTCCAACATGATATGAACAAATCTCAATCTGTAGCACTAGTGGGATATATATAATCATGAATGTTTTCAAAATATAAATAAATATTTAATTAAATATATAATTTAGCTCAACAATCAATATGGTACAAGAATATTAAGAAAAATCAACAAAAACATTACAAATCGAACTCCAAAAGAACATTAATTTGAAAAAATATTTTTCTCAATATACCAAAATACAACAATATATATTTCAGATTGAAGAGAATTGAAAATCAAGTCCAACAGAATAAATCAGAGGTCAATCCGACCTTCCTAGCTCCCACAATCGCGGTTTAAGTCTGGATTGTGAATACAATTTTTAAAACTGTAAGACAAACAAACCCTTGGGCCATGGACCGAGATAAATCACGGTCTGAACCAAACCAAATTGGTCTAGTCCTACCAAACCATTTACCTCGGGTCACCCAATCGGGTTTTTGGGTCAAATATTCGGGTGCTCGGGGCAAACACATACGGGTCACCGGGTCAACCCATCCTGGTTATTGGGTCGGCCATGTGGACCATTATTCGGGTTGAGCCACATTCAGGTTCCTCTGGTGATCGAGCCTGGGCTGACAAGCTGGGCTGGTTTTGGCTGGCCTGGCTCTAGATGGCTTGGCTTGGCTTGGTCGGGCCTAGGTTAGTAGGTCTTGACCCGAGTCAACCCTGCTAGGGTTTACGGTTCTGTGCCAAGTCGACCCAGAGATGACTCGGCACTGTCAGGCAGGTTTTTTTATTTTTTATTATTTTTTTTTTTAACCAACTACCGGCGGATAGATCTCACCCGCTTTTTCAGGCAGCACGTGAGGGCGCGTTTGGCCACTGCCAATGACCTTCTTTATATCGGCAGATTCATCTTTGCAAGTACTACAATCTGGCCTAGTTTATTTTGTGTTTCACTAGTCCGAAAAAAATTTCGAAAGGTTCCAAACTTGACAGTTTCGTGGGAAATTTTTTTTTCCTTTTCAATCCAATCTTTCATACAATTTTAACTATTCCTTACTTACGATCCTAGCTCTGTATGACTGGCTGTGATAACAATTATCAAAATTTTTTATTGCAAATAGAGATTTTCTCATGGGATTTTCTATGAACCCTAATGAATCTGCCACACAAATTACTAGAATACAATGAGCAATAAAAGAAATGATAGAATACATACAATTTACTGTAGATTAATTTTCAACCGTTTTCTATAGCTTGAATGCCTTAATTAGAGTCTTCTACAGCCTTTTGGGATCCATTTTTACCTCTGTGCGTATGGAAGCATCAAAGAGATAAAAACCAATGGTCAGGGACCCTAATCATGGTATTTAAAATACCAACCCTAATCCAGAATCATTCTCACAGTTGATTGGATTGTAGTCTCTAACTAGTGACGAACCAGACCTGAACCAGTCAAACTAGTAATTGATCTCCCACTTAACAACTGGTTAGGTAATTAATCAAGCCCAACAGGAATTTAACAGAAAAGTCATCAGTAAATTGGATAGAAAAACTTGTATCCACATTATTGAGCATAGTTGTATCCTTTTGGTATTTGCAAGGGGAATTCGAGGAAAGGAAAGTGGAAATTTTAAACTTAAAAAGAAAATTTTTGTAATCATTAAAGTATATAATATCACATGACTATGTAATTATTAATTTCAAATCATTCCATATTTAGTTATTAATTTATATTTTACTTTGCATTCAAGTCCCTTAAATTTGAAAAATAAAATAAATTTTACTTCTAATAAGTATTAGTATCATGTAAGAAATTCATGTGGTTTATATTATACTTATAAAAGTTTCATTTTTTATTTGAAAATTTTTCTTCTTCTTTTTTCTTTGATTTCCCTTGAAATTAAACTAAACCATTCAATTAAACAAAAATGAAAAGAATTTGATGAACGATCTAAGAATAATATAAAATTCAAGAACAAAAACTATATATGTGGTAGAAAAATACACCTCAACTAAAGCTGTTCTCACAAGTCATACATGCACGCTTGTTTTGGTTGACAAATGGGGATTAGTGGCCTATGAATAGGGCATGGAACAGGATGGCCTGAATAAGATCTATGCATATCTAAATATGGAGTCCAAATTGGATTTTTTTTTTTTTTGGGTGATAGATTGGATCAATGAGAGTTAATGACCAAATTGGATCCATATTGGCCTTAATATTCAAATGAATAAATAATAAAATTTGATTGTTGAGTGAGGACAATTTTTTGAATCACAAGTAGGATCAAGATTCTAGTACTAAATAAGATAGTAGATATAGTTCAGCTGAATTCATTGCCACTCCTCCATTCATGCCTTTTATATATAGATGGTGGTTGAAGAAATTTTTTTGACATCAATTGCAGATTTACATCGTCTCCTCCCAGTGGCTCTGGGAGGACAGTGGCAACCTATCTCGGATGGTTGTCACGTGGCTCTTGGTGAATCCAAGACCCACGTCCGAGTCGACATCCTCTGTCGGCTTGGCTTGTCGGCTGGGTGTTGACTCGGATGTGGGTCTCGGATTCACCGAGAGCCACGTGGCAACCATCCGGAATAGGTTGTCACTGTCCTCCCAAACCACTGGAAGAAGACGATGCAGATCCATGTTTTGTTATCCATATTCATACGGATTACATCTACAATGTTAGGTTGTATTTGATCTTTTGAAAGAGTTGTTACATGAGAATTTGATTGTCATGGTATGGAAATATAATGTTTCTAAAATGCTCATAACACAATGTTGGGAAAAGATTCCCACAACGTTACTGCAGGAATTCTCTTCCACAATAAGCCTCTCATTTAACTTACACTCTTTCCTTTATGCAGTTTCTTTGTCCTCCCGAGGCCTTGTAGGGGAGCCTTATGGAAGATAGTGGTTCATGCATTTCTATTTTTGTACCGTGGCATTATGGGGAATCGTCTCCATCAGTATGTTGATGATAGACAATCGGAATCTCTTGAGTACTTTGGTGAAGAAGGATTTTTTTCCCTTTTTTTGGGGAAAGGGGTATTACTGAAATTTGAGTTTTTTTAATTATATATAGTTTCTGTCTTATGGTAACTTAGGCTCTCTTTTGATATAGTTTATATTTAGATTATGAATTATTTATATTAAATCATGTATGAAAATAATAAATTATTTACGAAAATAAATTATAGACCATAAATAATAACCGTTTAATACCAATAGACATAAAGAAATAATAATAGATTATCACAATAATAATAAACACCATCTAATCTATTTGTAGATTTTAGATTATATCAATTTATTTTAAATATAAATCAGAACCATAAATCATACCAAACAACTACATATGTTATAATGTATTATGTAATTAATTATAAAGACCCTTAATTATATAATACATACCAAAAAGAGCTTTAGATGGAGCTGAAATTTTGCAAACGAGAAAATCATTGTTCCTCCATCCACATGTCAAGTTTCAATGCAATCAGAGTTGTCCACGTTGCATAACAAAACATTAAAATTCATAATTACATAAAAGGTGCATGGGAGGGCCTTCTGTTATATGCATGAACAAAAGAAATGATTGAATTTGAGATTGAAATTTTACATATGATTAACTCTAACCATTTTCTAAATACCAATTATTGAATTTACCACACCACTATTAAACATAATTTTTTTTTGGTAACACTATTAAACATGATTGATATGCATAAAAACTACCCACCAAAATGGGTGATTGACACATGGCATTCGACATGTCAGAATCCGAATCGAGGGTATTATGGTCCTTTGCACATCAAGAGAGGGATTTAGGTTTTTCCCAAATCTACACGTTATAAATCATCTCACCTACCAAGGGTAACCCACCTAGAAAAATCATTAGTATTGTTCACTCTTTATTATATCTAACTCATACATTTTACTCTTGCTTAGACTTCTAACTTTGGCACTGGAGAGCACCCCTCAAACCACGATCCGACCCTCTCTATTTCTCTGTTCGTCATTTTTGATTCGGTAGTCTCCCCTTGGGACATCCGTTCGGATTTCAATGGCAACAATGATAAAACAAGAGCCATGGATACAATTATTTATCATCACTTGTGGTTACAATAAGTTTTTTTTTTTTTTTTTTTTTTTTTTTAAAAAAACTCAGCACGTTAATCTTCTAAAAACACTCAGCAGTACCCCTTTGTTAATATTATGTATAGAGTCTATAGACCAGGTCACATTTTGATGTCTCTCAAGGAAATGCAAGAAGAGGGTTCTCCAACATCCATCTTCTTAAATAAATGAAAAATCTCTCCTGTTTTTTCTTTTTATTTTTATTTCTTAGAATAAATCTCTTTTGATGCTTACAAGAAATGATCAAACCATTTTGTTTTTAATTTTAAATTTCATGGCAAGATTAGACTAAGTAAACCAAGATACCAAGCCAAATAATCAAAATTATATGATATCTTATTATTAGATTATTATATTTTTTTTAGGCAAAAGGTTTCACGCACGACCGATCATGCTTCCAACCATCAGATGGACATAAAGTAATCCATCTGTAATACCAAAATGGTTCCTGTGAATTGAATGGGTCGACAGATCTTATGGGACCGTACATGCATAAAAATCATCCCCATCTTTTAAATATAATGATATTTACATCATGGTTTTAAGACTGGATTTTATTGGCTGTAGGACGATCCGTATTTGTATCGACAATGACCAATACAAATACCTGACCGATACTGATAGACAATTGAACTGGAATGGGTATTGATACCTGGCTGATATCTGGCCAATAATGACTGATACTAGCCAATACTGAATAGTACATGACCAATATAGGTTGATTCTCGTTTCGATATTTATACCCATTTCATACCATGAATTAAAACCATGATTTGCATTGTTAGATTAATTAAAATTCTCCAACATAAATCTATTACAAAATATATCTATAATCAAAATAGATCCGATAGGTATCCAAATCCTCTCCCAAATCCTCTCCTCCCAAAGGTTCAGGAGGAGAGGCGGCGGCCCCATTAGATGACCGACATCTGGGGCTCTGGTGAATCCGAGCCCTTCATCCAAGTTGACACCCTCTTGTCGACTCAGCTTATCGACTTGGATGGAGGACTCGGATTCACCCGAGCCCGAGGTGTCAGCCATCTAACGAGGCCACCCCCTCTCCTCCCGAACCTCTGGGAGGAGAGGATGTGGATTCGACGATCATTTTCTTGAGTAGCTTTTTCTTTTTTGCTTAAGATTAAAATTTATATTAAAAAAGAAAAGAAAAAATACAGGGAAAGCTCCCTAAAAGGATGAAAACCCTTACCTTCGGCATTGCCATCAGCAGAGGTCATCCAGAGAGAAAATTAACGGAACCTATACTATGGTCTTTATGAAACATCCCAAACCCATCCCTTGCTACAAAATCCAAACACAGCAAGCATGACTGAGAAAATCGATCATGAGCTACTTTTTTCACCAATCTATCTACGACATTATTATTTTCCCTAAAACAATGGGTATAACGAATTTGACAGTTTGCAAGATCAGCAGAAATAGATCTCCAGTCTTGCAAGAGATTCCATGACAATTTACCTGACAACAAAGCTGATATCATAGCAGAAGAATCAGACTCTAACCCGATTTTTGAGTATGCCAAATTTTGAGCTTCTTTCAAACCTTTCAATACGCTTCATATCTCAGCAATATAACAGGAGGTCACCCCCACATAATCGGCAAAAGCAGATATAACCAACCCACTATTCAACCAAATTACTCCTCCAGCTACTGCTTCACCCGGAATTTCCAGGCTGCATCTGTCTGAATTTATTTTGCACCAGTCATGAGGGGGGAGGTTACTAATATAATTCAATAATTCTAGTAGGCTTCACATGAGTTGTCGACAGGCTCAAGAGACGAGTGATCCTCAAATCCTCCATCATCTTAATGATTCATGGATCTCTTACCGAGATATCCATACAGCCCCGCCTAATACTGTTCCAAACCATCATTGTAGTAACAACCATCCCACGCCAAACGGCTTCATTCCTTGCATGCCACAAAGCATCAAGGATAATGAAAAGGGCTCCAATCCACATACTGCGAAGAGGCATAACCTTGGCCTTCTGTCTCCACCAACACAGAAGAGCATCAGAAGACTGGAAAATAGGAATAATTACACCAAATAATCGGCCTACTTCTTCCCAAATTTCAATCATAAATCTGCATCCATAGAAAACATGAATAGAAGATTCCACATCCATCTTATAGATCACATCTCGATGCAATACATATGCCTTTTCGCTGAACAATATCATCTGTGGGTAATTTATGCAAACACCACCTCCAAGCAAAAAATGAAATCCTCGGATGTAGTCCCTTGTACCAAACAGCTGATGCCCAATTTTGTTTTTCATGTTTTTTCCGTAAAGCCTCCCACGCTGACTTTACTGAAAATCTTCCTCCTTGCTCCACTACCCAAAGACGTTTATCCTTTATTCCAGTAGTCAATTTAATACTTTCAGTATTTAAAAAAACTTCTTTCAAGATTGGTGACTCACCCCGTAGGCAAAATCTAATTCCCATTTGTTATGAACCGAGATAACTGCCACTTTTTATGATTAAAAAAATCCCTCAATGCCTACATAGTCAACCAAAGATGAATCTCCAATCCAAACATTATGCCATACATCAATGCTTTCACCATCCCCAATCTTTCAAGATTGGTGACTCACCCCGTAGGCATAATGTTTTGATGTCGTCTTAGCAGCCCATCTTTAAACAAATAGTGGTTCCTCATAAAGTATGCATAAGGGGATTCTTCAACAGTTATTTTTCATGCCATCTTACTCAGCAATGCATCACTAATATTAGTCAGTCGTCGTATCCCAAGGCCACCCTCCAGTTTAGGAGCACACATCATTTCCCATTTAACCACCACCGCCTTCTTTTTCATAGGGTCACCCATCCATATAAAATTCCTCGTCAAACATTCTGCCTCTTGGACCATACTTTTTGACCACTTATATACTACAAAACTATGAATAAAAGAACTAGATAAAACTGTTCTTACTAACTCAACACGACTAGCATACGATAAGAGGCTACCATTCCAAGTTGAAAATTTTGCTCGAAAACTGTCAAGCATAGGTTGGAAAAAATCTTTGCGAATCCCCCCTTTGAAAAGACTCACACCCAAATATTTGTGGGAAAAAACCTTAAGAAAACTCCATCACATCAAGCATTCTTCTTTTACGACCATTGGGTACAGAAGTAGAAAAAAACATTTTACTTTTAGGCGGACTAATTACCTGACCACTATAAGTAGCATGTAGATCCAGAAGATGCTTCAATTTCCTGCATGAGCTCACTCTTTGGTGAAGATGAAAATATCGTCAGCAAACATTAGGTGAGTAGGAACATTATACCATCTACCATTGAAGATAGGAGCCATATCGCTAACATCATTTAATTTATGCAACCCCCGGCTCAACACCTCCTCAGCCAACCCAAAAAGAATGAGAGATAGGGGATCTCCTTGCTTTAAACCCCTACCAGGGCCAAAAAAACCCACCGGACCACCATTTCACCATTACTGATAATTTTGCAAACTGAAGAAGAGATAATATCCTATTAACAAAAATATCCGAAAAGCCAAATTTTCGAAGGACATCCATCAAGAAATTTCACTCTAGGGTATTATATGTTTTTTGGACATCCAATTTCATAGCTACACATTCTCTTTTAATTTTCCTATGTATCACGGTCACCAATTCTGGTGCTTGGCCAATATTAATAAATCATTCTGCCCTTAACAATAGCACCCTATGCTGGAGAAATAAACTTCACAACAAATGAGCCCAGTCTAGAAGCCAATATTTTTGGAACAATTTTATAAACAAAGTTTCCAACACATATTGGCCGAAGCTCTGATAATTTAGTTGCGTTTTCCTTTTTAGGGATCAACATGATATAATTATTATTAACACCTCTAGGCATTACCCCAGAAATAAAGAAGGATTGAATAGCAACACATACCTCCTTCTTAACTATATCCCAGCAAGTACAGAAGAATTTTTTTGAAAAAACATCTGGACTAGGGGAGCTATCCGGATTCATGGCAAACACCGCAACCTTTATTTCCTCATATGAAGGAACATCTTCAACCATTTTATTGTCCTCTAAAGTTGCCACCACAGGGATCACATCAAGACAATAAGAATGAACTGGCCCATACTCCTATGGAAACCCTCATAATATTGCAATATATATTTTCTTATAGCCTCTTGATTATCCAGCACTTCCCCATCTTCCTTGTGCAGAAAGCGAATCAAGTTTCGATTCCTACGGGCTTTTGTTTTGTCATAAAAAAATTTGGAATTCTGATCACCACATTTGAGCCATTTAATCCTGATTTTCTCCGACCACAAAGCTTCTTGCAAAACACAAGAATCTTCATAGTTTTTAATAGCCACATCCTCCTTCTTCTTCAACTCATCATTACACCCAACTGTCTGAATAGATTCTTGGATGCCATCAAGCTCCAATCTTACCAGACTCACCTCTTTATCAATGTGAGGATAGACTTCTCTTGACCAGTTTTTCAACCGGCTTTTTAGGACCTTCAATTTCTGCATCAAAACAAAATATGGGTCACCTCTGATAGATTGGTCCCATACCTCTTTAACCACATCCATAAATTCCACATGCTCCATCCACAATCTCTGAATACGAAATGGAACATTCGAAGGCCTTGGAATAGAGGAGCACCCCACAAGGATTGGGGCATGATCAGATGCCACCACCCGCTGGAAACACTGAGCATATGTTGTAAACCAGTAATCATTACCCAAACTCCTGTCTAGAATTGCTTGAACACGACCCACAATTTTATTGTTTGACCAAGTATATTTAAGGCCCATTGAAGGAATATTCACCAACGGAACAAATCCATATAAACGCCTCAAATTCATCTGCAGAATAACCATCAAACCGCCCTGACCCCGATTTTTCATGATCAAATAGACAACAATTAAAATCTCCAATAATTAGCCATGGTATACCAAAGATTCCTAGGGAGATCAGATCCGACAGCAACCTCCTCTTTTCGCTCCATCTAGTATGTGCATAAACAAACGAAACATTCTGCATTATTCCGTCTATTTTAACTTGCACAGAAATACACTGATCCGTAGTTTGAAGAACAATCGGATCAATAATTCCCTTTTTTCATATTATCCACAAAAAAGGTATTCTATCAACCCTTTCATTATAAATCACATAAGAAACATACCCACTCCTATCCAACAACAACTTAAAAATTTTTAGTGGATTTACCATAGATTCTGCAATGGCCATTATATTTGGAGAATGCTCCATTAAAATCCTTTTCTACATCTTTCTCGAATTAGGGTTTGAAACACCCCTAATATTCCAAAACATCACTTTCATTGTTTAACTTTGGTCCTTAGGTTTTCACACCTAGATTGCCTTACATCATGAGAAACATGAGTATGTGGTATCTCTGCCTTTTTATTTCCACACCCAACTGGTCTACTTGGGAGACGTTTACATACAGTGTTAAATTCTCCACCAGCTTCCTTTAGAGCTTCATCCACCGCCAGTACATCAGCGTACACCATTTCAATCCTACCATCTACATCCATCACAGCTGTCGCACCTAGAGAATCAGTAACAATATGAACAGATACTATTGCACCCTGATCCATCACCACATCCTTCACATTGGCCATCTTGGAAATTGCACCGTACGCTACTGCCCTAGTAGAGTCACCCAATAAAATCTCAAGCTGCCTATATCCCAAAGTGTCAACCAATACACTCTGCACAACATCATTAGCCAAAATAGGGGTAGTTCGATCCACTATCTCCCCTATTTTAAACCAATAAGTGGGGATGATTTGGATGGATTATGGAACTTTCTCATAATTCCATTATTGTTCACCTCACCTGCTCCTTAAAACCATACCTGCCCAGCTGAAATTCTAGCACCCCGGCCACCTGCCCATGCCCATGCACAATCAGACTTCCATCGAGCTGCAAACTCAATCCAAACCTACCTGTAGCTACCCACCAACCCACTTCCCTGAAATCCCTCCATCGAGTCCCGCTCCCACATCTGATCCATCTCCCATAAATTCCAACTGTAGCAATCACTGTTGGAGGATCTTCTCCTATAAAGGACCCCCCAGACCACCGAACCAGCGAGAGGAAGTTGGCCGAGAGAAGCCAAGAAATAAAAAAGAGAAGAAAAAAATGGATGAGGCAAGGGAGAGGAAATACAGAGAGGTTCCGAGAGTTAGAGAGAAAGAGTGAAGTTGAGAAAGAGAAAAGAAAACAGGAAAAGAGGAGAGGAGAAGAAAAGAGGGAGTTGAAAGGACTCACTCGCGGCAACCATTTGTGCCGGCCCGACCACCCTTGCTCCTCCTCACCATTTGCGATCACCGGCAACCCATCACCACCGCCTTGCAGTAATCACCTTGAACCGTGACCCTTGAATCTGCTCACCATTTTGAAAACTTGCAATAAACCCATATACCTGCAGCTACCCCCACCAACCTTCAACACCAATCAACCTCGCATCTTTCGGTCTCCTACAACCATTCGCAAGTTCTCCGTGACCATCGTCGACAGCATCGGTTGTTCCTGCGGTCACTTACGTCGCAGTCGCCGCAATCACCCAACGACCCGCAACCATCGCGTTGCCACCGCCATCTTTGTCCGACGACCTGCACCACTTTTATGAACCCTTCCCATCACCGGTAACCTATCAGGTTAGTTTAGTCTTTTTCTTCGGTTCACGAGTTTACTTTGCTGCTAACTGATTTTTTTGTTGTTGCAATTCACGGTTATATTGTTTTATGAATGCACTTTGTCTATACATTGTATCACCATTGTTTTATTATTTTATTTTTGATTGCACAGTGCATTGTATATTTCATCCTCTACTCGGTTTGTATTGTGCATCGCATATATATTTTTTTATTCCTTTTGACATCATGGTGCACTGTATATCCTATTGTTATTTAGTACATTGTATATTTTGATATCATTACATGCTTTTGCAAATATCGTCCATTGATCTTGCATGTTTGATGTGTTTTAATATTCGCCATTAATCCTAAATGAGTTAATGTAAAATCTGGTCCATTGATTATAAATTTTGATGTGATGAAAGATGGCCGTTGGTCTTGTATTTTGGTGGATGAAATATGGGCCATTGGATGTTGATTTGGACCGTTGGATCGATATCATGAGTGATTTAAATGATCTAAACCATTAGATAATCATTTCAAATGATTTCAACCGTTAGATCTTCATTGTGAGTGATTTTGAATGATTTCAACCATTGGATCTTCATTGTGAGTGATTTTGAATGATTTCAACCATTGGATCTTCATTGTGGGTGTTTATAAAGGAATGTGAATGTTTGGATTGTGACCTTGAGTGATCTGAACCGTTAGATTGTCTTTGGGAGTGATTTTAATCAATATGAATGGTTGGATTATCATGATGACCGATCTAAACCATTGGATTATCTTTGGAAATGATTTTAATCAATCTGAATGGTTGGATTATCATGATGAGTGATTTGAACCTCTAGATTATCTTTGGAAATGATTTAAATGAATCCGAATTATTAGATTATGATCTTGATGAATCTAAACCATTGAATCTTGATCATGAGGATCTTAGATAAATCTGAGCTATTGAATCCTGATCATAAGTGTTTCAAAAAATGAATCTGAACCATTGGATCTTGATCATGAGTGTTTTTGATGAATAAGAATGGTTGGATATTGATTTTGAGTGATTTAAACCATTAGATTATCATTTTGTGAAATCTGAGCCGTTGATCTTGGCTATTTTGATGAAATCTAAGTGTTGACCATGATTATCAATTTTTGAAGAGATATAACCGTTAGAGTGAGGATCTGATATTATCTACATTATTATATCCATGCATCTACCATGCTTACTTGATTACACTGTCATATTGTGCACTACCATGCTTAGGATGCTTACACTGCTAGCTTTGTGCATACTACCATGTTTGATATATTTGTTGTATGCCATGATTGAATGACATCTGTTGTCGGCAAAAAAAAACTTACTTTCTGCTACACCCTAGTCAAACTGTTGTGCATGTACACTAATAGAAGACATTCCTAGGTGTGGGGACGTGCATGTAGGCACCCACATTTAGGGAAAGGTAAAAGCGGAGAAGATAAAAGTCTTAATCAAGAATCATGAAGCCTAGCCCAACAATTCCAAAAAATTAAGGTTTAGGTTAGAAGGGTAGGATCCCTACCCTTCCACTCATTCCTCTAAGGTGCAGAAACCTAGATAGGTGTGATGTGAATCTAACCATAGATCATCTAGGATCATCATTCGGTCTGGCTGGATCACCCATATTCCGACCCAAGCGGGTCGCCCAATGAATAACATTTCAAACTACGTGGATCCTGATTCTTAGGGCAAACCCTAAGATACGTAGATAGTCTGGCGAGACTCCCAGATACGCTTCCACACCTCAGTTTATATACACTTACATACCTTCCTCCCTGAGAGTCCTGATCAGCCCTACTCCCTGAGAGTATACATACCTACTCCCTGAGAGACAAACCTTACTCCCTGAGAGTACACATACCTTCCTCCCTGAGAGACATACCCCTACTCCTTGAGAGTATACAGACCAATTCCCTGAGAACACACCTTACTCCCTGAGAGTACACATACCTTCCTCCCTAAGAAATACATTCTACTCCCTGAGAGACAAACCTTTACTCCCTGAGAGACATACCTACTCCCTGAGAGTACACATACTTTACTCCCTGAGAGTGCTTGCATATCTTAGTCCCTGAGGCTATCCAATCCCCCCCCCAGCAACGAGCTACGTTGTACTTGATTTCTAGGACCTCTGGAATACATAGGCAACTTGGAGGACTCTCCAAGTACAGTACTACACCTTAGTCTTCTTAGGTCCTCCATATCCATATCCATATCCATATCCATATCCATGTTCACTTTAATCCATATTAGGCTATCTCTAGATTCAATCTCAATCATCATCAAGCATAAACTTCAACTTGAACAAATTGAATCTAAGGAAGCTTAATCATAATCCACATCTATAAACTTTAACAACCTTCTATTTCGAGCTACGTTTTGGACTTGATTTTCAGGATTGGAATATGTAGGCAATTTGAGACGTTTTGGACATCTCAGATTCAGTCCATCACCGAACCATCTTCGGTTCGATTCATTGTATATATATATATATATATATATATATATATATATATATATATATATATATATATATATATTTTGCTTTGAGAACATGTTTGGCTGAACTTAGGCTAGAAGAACTTAGCAACTTGGCATAGGATCCCCCATGAGCCCTAGTCATCATCCATTGACCATAAACAGCCAGAATCATAGAGTCTAAGGAAAGTAAAATCACATAGGAGGCCAATTTTTAGATCGGACAGTTTTGGGTGCCTAACACCTGTCCAAGCTGTACCTTGAACGCTTATCCATTCTCTGATAGACCAAAGCCAATATATTGGATCATGAGTCAATAGAATTCTTATCTCAGGACGAGACTACATTTTAAGTCCTAGACCTTAATCTAGGTGGCAACTCCAAATCATTCACCGTCCATTTCAGCGTGGGTGGATATTTATCCTCACAGTAGAGTATGAGAATACTCTAAATGTCCACCATACTCAAACAATCATACAACATTCATAGTTATTATAATGCAAATGCATATTCATATGTAACAGTCATGAAAAAGCATACAAATAAATAACATTCTAAGCATGTTACTAAAAATATAAACATGTTATTAAGATGTCCTATGTCTAAGGACTAGGCCCTCACCCTCACCTAATTGCACAATAGAGTGCATCAGTAATATAAAGCCACAAAGAAAGCTTTAGCAAATCAATCTTGTTCAATACCTATATAAGGATTCATTAGATTGGTTTCATAGCTTTTAATCAACTTAGACAAGCCTTATATGTCTATACATAGGTCCCACGGAAGACCGTAAACCAAAAGGAAGGTCTTTCTATTCATTACTAGGCTAAACAGTCAAGACAGACTGAATCGGCAGATGGAACCGATAGAGGGTTCCACCAGCACGTAAAACTGATTGGCACTTAGAGTATTTTCTAAGAGCGAAAGCTTGACTATCCGGTTGATCATTCGTTTCATATGATGATATAAACCCTGAATTCCCAGTAGCTTTTTCGAAAGCAATGCCGGGTGATCTGTCATCCTGCAATGGCTCTGCTTACTTATTAAGCTTAATCAGAGAATCCAAACGAAACGGATCCATTGGGAACCGGTCAAATGGTTGGGATTATTGTGGAGGAACGTACCTCCAGTTCGAGACTCCGGTTAGTACATTATCAAATTAGCTAAGGCCTTTGCCTTGGCGGTACCATGGTCTATGCTAACCAGAAGAACAGACATGATAGTTCTGCAGGTACATGCTATCGGTTCAGACCCAGAAACCAGGTCACAAGCTGAGCAAAGATTCTCAAGTTGGGAACTTGCTTCCCACTTCATTATTGCCATTTTGGTTGGTAGGTAGCTCATTTCCACCATTAATATTCACAATGGGAGCCATTTATAGCTCCAATGGTCCCTTTAAAAGAGTTTGGTTAGCAAAGCCTAGATCTTGATCATAAATAAGATCTCCATTAATAGAGCTTCAACAACCATATACCTTTGCACTTATTTTCCAAGGGAGAGAGGGGAAGGAGTGACACTCAACATCATTAACTCCCCTCATGGAGTTGGGTAAACCTAAACCTAGGTTTATACATCATTAATGGTGGTCACCATTAATGGTGCTCAACCACCATGGTTGCTAGCCCTTAATCTAAAGGAGAAGGAGGAAGTTAAAAGGTCCTTACCTCCAAGAAGATGGCTAGGGCTTGAGTTCATGAGCTCCAAGCTTCTCCCACTTTCTTCTTCTTTTTCCCACTCTACTCTTTTACTCTTTCGGTTTCAACAAGAGGAACAAAGGAGGGTATGGTCCCCCTTTTATATTATAGAGAATCAAGGAGAGAGAGTGAGTCTGTCTCGAGTTCAACTGGCTGAACTCAACTAGATGAAGGTGACACCAGTACGTTTTGTCGGTTGGGCTAAAATACAGTCAATTGATTATCTCTTTAGCTCGAATGCCTTGGGATGCATGTCCTATTCATCCCAAGCCTACTAGGACACCCTATATCACTATTTACAAGTAATGAAGACTCACCTAAGGTTTAGATACCATCATCAGATCCGCATCAGGTACTCCATCAGTCAATGTGTTAAGACCTAACACAAGAGGAATCCGAGTTAATAATGAGATTTTGAGTGAGGATCTTACAAGGTGTGACTGTCACACCCTAATTTAGGGTTAACCAGAATAGTGTGATGAACCATCAATAAATCAATGGTTCAACCAGGATCTCCGTTAGGTAGTACCCACCATATCAACCACACACACATTCCATATTAATAATCAGAGATAATAAATAAATAAGCAAAAGTCTTTATAATTAATGAACTGAGTATCTAACAGTGCTAAATAAATATTTAATCTAGTTATCTCCAAGTAACTTATGACATAAAATAAAATAATCAATTACATGTCCGTTAACCAAAATATAACTAAACTAATCAAAGACGCATTGATTGCACTCGCATGAAGGATCATGCACATCTTCAACAGCTTCTAAGTCTATAGCTGCCATGTGTCCATATGTCGACGCATTCACATACTCTTCTACAGTAGGACCTGCATCATCAACTAAAAATATTTGACGTCAAAAGGGTGAGCACACATCATGGCTCAGTGGGCAAAAAAATAATGCAACAAACATATGCATGCATTCAATTCATATCTTTAGTCTGATTTTTAAGTTTGCAATATGCTATAGAAAGGATTGGCGACTACCACATCTCTATATACGAGTGTGTGAATCTGTCCAATTGATCAAACACCATTATCGTCCCACATGCACCCACCATGTAATAGAGATAGAGCAAAAGTGTCCAGATCAAATACTGCCAACACTTCCCCTGATGCCCTACCCATACCAACTGTAAGCCCCTATTGGCAAGGACTTACAAACTGGGCTCATAACTAACCAATCTTAAATGTCATCTAGTGTATCCAAGGCCTCACTGTAAGACCCGTATCGAACTAACTGGTCATACCACCTTGTACCAGGTCTATCTATCATGGTCGAGCCAAATGGATCAAGTGCGTGAAGGAAATAACAAAACCAGGTATTAAATTGACCCAAAAATAGTAAAATGGAGGGCAGGGTCGCATACCCAGACAGGCAGGGTCGACCCCCCCACTAAGAAGTCAGACCCCTAATATTTTAACTGGGGGTCGGACAACTTAGAACTGGGGGTCGACGGGATCTCCGACCCCCTCATCGACCCCCTCTCTGCCGACAGAAATCGCAAATAGGAAACTTTCCAAATTTCAGTAGGATTCTTTCCTAATCTCAATGGGACTTATTTTGAGAGATTCTACTCTATAAATAGGACGTCCCTAAGCCTCTTTCACTCCATTTGAAACCCTAATTGAAAGTGAGAGAAAGAGAAGAGAAGGAGAAGAGAAGGAAAGTTGGAGAAGAAGACTAAAGTTAAGAATCCAGAGAAACCTCTGAATCTCAGCAAACCTAAGGTATGGGTACGTTTCCATTGATGATCTAAGACTTTAGAATAGTTCATGAAGAGGGTATGGTCTAGGATAAACCCAAATCATACATCTATGGGAGGATTTCAATGAAATCCATGGAGGAAATCATGGTAGGTAAAGTAAGGAAGAAACCTAGAGTTTTAAGCCACAGAACAAGCATGGAATAGATTGTGGAAGTAATTCATAGGACCCAAACATAAAAGAATGGGCTGTAGAATGAAATCCTTGACTCAAACCACGGGGGGTCGCACGTGGGGTCGATTGGGAATTGACCCTACCAGACCATAGGATCGACCCCCAGTATTCGGGAAGTCCAGGAAAAGGGTGGTCGCACCCAGGGTCAATGGAACATCCGACCCTGGCATCGACCCTACCCTGGGGGTCGCAGTAAACTGCTACCCTACCTGCGACCCACCGTGCGATCCGTGCTTAAAAACAAGTCTAAAAGTGTCGGAATGACTTCTACCAAAATCTATTGACTTGTTAGGTTTTCCTATTGATATAAAAGTGATTTTAAAGCTTGAAAGAGGATCAGCACTCAAGCAAAGGTGAGGGAACAAGACCTAAACTAATTGGCTAATAATAAACTGTTTTTAATTTCTTGAGTCCAATGCCCTGACTGATCCTATGCGTGTATGCTTGTAATGTGCATTCAACATGTCATCCAATATTCCTACTATTAATGTTCATGCATATTTAATTCTATTTTATTTATAACATGATGATGATGATGATGATGCTAGGAATAGACATGTGAATGTATGTGTGTGGTTAGTGTGCTTAATGCGAGTGGAGTATCAGGGGGAAATGTGACATTGTGGTTCAGCCTGGTCACTAAACTCTAGCTCTATCTCTACTCAAGTCTTATCCACTGACATCGTCGTATCGCCATTATCTTAGCAGAACTATTACGTCGTAGGGTATCAGGGGAGGTGGTCTCAGATCGTGTAGTTTTCGACTCTGCCGGGGGGCCTTAGCTCTATCTCTATGGACGTATTGAGGGATGCTGGGGTGAGGCCATAGGTACACTGTTTGACATTAGGATTGGTTAGTTGCGAGCCCAGTTTGTAAGCCCTCACCAGCAGGGGCTTACGTGTTGGTATGGGTTGAGTATCAGGGGAAGTGTGATACGGTGTGGTCCTAAGCACTTTAGCTCTATCTCTATTCCATAGTGGGTGCATGTGGGACGACAATAAACGTAAACCTTTGGGCGGCTTCACACACTCGTGTATAGAGGTGAGGCGGCCATCGAACCTTTCTATAGCACATTGCAAACTTATAAACCAGACCACAGATATGAATTGAATGCATGCATATGTTTGTTGCATTGTTTTGTTTGCTCACTGAGCTCAAGTTGGAGAGCTGACCCTCGCGTGCATAATTCTTTTTAGTTTCTGATGTTGTAGGTATTACGGTTGAAGATTATGTCAACACGCCAACATATGAACATGTGACGGCTATGATGAGCAAGCTGTGGAGGACTATTATGATTCGTTAAGCGAGCGTTTCACTGTGGATACACTTAAAGTTAATTTTTTATTTTTTGGGTATTTGTAATATGTATTAAATTATGTTTTGATTACTTGGAGATAAATAGAATATTAATTATTTATCATGACTAGACCTCAGTTCATTATCTGTAAAACTTCTGCTATTTACTTTATTATCTCTGATTAATGTGGAATGTGTTTTGGTTTAACATGGTGGGGATAGCCTATTCGAGATCCTGGTTGAATCGTTGGTTTATTGACCGTTCATCACACCATTCTGGTTGGTGCAGAATTGGGGTGTGACTACTTGGTATCAGAGCTCTCAGGCCTTACCCATCAAACTTGAATACTTCCACTGAGTCCATGAACCGAGTTAGGATAAATTAAAAGCTTTAATACAAACACACAATAAGCACCTGTGTTGGTTAAGACAGAACTTAAACAAGACAATAATTTACATATAAAAGGTGGAACCATTCATATACACAAACAGAAAGAGAGATTTCAAATTTTATCCTGATAAAAAAATAATATAGGGTACTATCTATAAGTCGGGCAGTTGCCTAGGTATACCAAGGATATAGTATAGTAAGAAGAAGGAAGCATCTATAAAGCAGAAAATTGAAATACCGAGTTGGTACTCACAAGAGGTGAAACTCGATGTATGATTGGGGAAGAAGGAAAATGGCTAATAATGCCTAAATCCCTGCAAAGGTAAAGGGAAAGATCTCAGGCTAAATCCAACTGAGATAGGAGAATAATGGCCATACATTAAGAATAAAAGTAACTATAAAAGAAGACAAAGCTTTACTCCTGGGTGAGATGGAGACTCAGAGTGAGTTCCATCACAAGCTAATCCATTGCCCGCTAAGCATTGAGAAGAGGTTGCAACTTGACCCCACCACTATCTAGGGTCGAGAACGGGTAGTGAAAACTCATCTGAGCAGATGCTAAATAATGATAATCAGATTGGAGCAAATCAAAGGAGGTGAACAACCAGGCCACTCCAACCAATCTACTTGGACTACCAAGTACCTTGGCCACGGTTGTAATAAATTTAGCCAGACAAAATACATGAGCAATAACAGATGAGACCGACTATGCAAGTTGCTATGTGAATCACTACCCAACTTGCCAATGCTACATCAACACCTCTGGGTCAAACCAAGTACGGTACCAATTGGTAGCAAACTTTACCCCTAGCACCTGTTAGCTATAACACAGTGCCTACCATACAGCAAGTCCCAGTAACGCATACCCCAGTATGGAAGCTTGGTACACAACTAGCAGTGTATCAAGGTGGTGACCCTTATCAGCCACCGATATATGGGATAGCTGCATCATGACAGAATGATCCAACAAGGATTGAGGAATATTTTCTGAAGATGAAGCCTCAAACGTTTTCAGCAAAGGATCAAAGATATTGTGGCCATATAACTAGATAGGTTATATAGGATGCATGCATTATCGACTTACTCTTATGATTATAGAGGATGCACATACCTGATTTTAAATTTTCGTACCCTGACAGGATACCTACTTGATTCAACCTGCCAATTGGAGTTATAGATATTGTTCTTTAGTATTAATCTTGATTCTACCAATCTGAGCCACTCTCATTATCGACAACAGGAACAGAGACATGAACTGAATGAACTGTTAAATGTTTAATCATGTTAAGCGTACATCTTTCGATTTATACCTGATTTATTATTGTACCAAAACTTTCTCCAGATTTATTCTTGTAATGCTTTGATCAATGGCATTATATACTCGATAGAACCTGAAACCATGAGGTTAAAAATTGTAGAACCTCTACTTCCATGTATTTGGACCATCGGGTAATTTAACGATCTTTTGATGCCAGTTGGATTACCATAGATTTACTCCTGATCCTTTAAACCTAAGTTCATTAGATAAAGCAAGTGTTCGTCATTACACTGAATTCAAAAGAAGGAAATGAATTGATTTTGGATAAACATTCTGATTCTTACATTTCTCGACATCTATTGATAAGTTGTTTAGTGAATAAGGAATTATGGGAAGTAAGATGATTAAATTCAAATTAGATTCTATAGCCAAGGAACCTCAGATGAAGAAATGGAGGATCTGTTTTGAGATTGCTGAATAGATGGATATGGTCATGTCTATAAAAGAGTGCATGAGCAAGAAAGTAAGTAACAATTACAAGATATTTTTTGAGGTATATGAAAGAGAGATCAGGGTAGAACAACAATGATAAAGAAGGTGTAAGCTAATGAGTATTTTTTTTTTTGGGATATATGAGATTTTAAGCAATAATCTTTGAAAAACTAGGAGATTAAGGAGCTAGATGTGTTCTTAAGACCTTTGTACCAGATTTTGCTAGTTCAAGCCCTTTTGGACTATATGTTGTATTGGATGAGTGTTATTAACAATGTTCGAATCATATGAATGGATAGAATTTGTATGCAACCTAAATCGACTTGAGATGGCAGACTTTGACGTCATCTTGGGGATAGACTGGTTGTCTCAACGCTCTACAAAGTTGTTATGTGCATATAAGAGGTTATCATTCAAGAGTAAAGACGACATATAATTTAGTTTTATTGGAAGCATGTTGCCTAAGAAGTGAAAGCTGATCCTCTCTATGCTAAAGGCGAAGAGATGCTTTGAAGAGAAAGAAGTTGGATATATGGTATCTGTGGTATACGTTACCAAAGAAACACCACAGATGGAAGATATCGATGTGATGCATAAATTTTCTAATGTGTTTCCAGGAGACTTACCTGGGTTACCATCTGATCATGCGGCCGAGTTCGTCATCGACTTGTTACCAAGGACGATATTTGTGTCAAAGGCACCTATAGAGTAGCTCCTACGGAATTTAAGAAATTGAGACTCAACTACAAGAGTTATTAGACTAAGGTCTTAATAGGCTAAGTATTGCATCACGGGGAGCGCCAATGCAATTTGTGAAGAAGAAAGACGATAGTGTCAGATTATGTATAGACTACCAGAAACTAAACAAGCTCACGAACAAGAATCGATAACTACTACCTCAGATCGATGACTTGTTTAAATAGTTGCAAGGAGCAAAGGTAATTTCTAAGATTTATCTTCAGTCAAGATATCATCAGCTGAAGAATTTGGACAGCGATATCTCGAAGATAGCTTTCGAAATCGGGATTGGACATTATGAGTTTCCGATTATGATGTTTGGATTAACCAATGCCCCTACATCTTTTATGGAGCTGATGAACTGAGTGTTTCATGACATGTTGGACACGTCAGTCATAGTTTTCATAGATGATATTTTGGTTTATTTCAAGAATGAAGCAACTCATACAACGGATCTTGGAATAGCTTCACAATAGTTGAGAAGTGAAAAGCTTTATGCCAAGTCCAAGAAATATGAGACCTGATTAAACAAGTGATCTTCTTAGATCATGTAGCATCATAAAAAGGGATTAAAGTGAACCCTATTAAGATAGAAGTAATCATATGGTGAGAAACACCTAAAAAATATTGCAAAAATTAGAAGTTTCCTAGGTCTAGCTGGGTATTATTGACGATTCGCCAAGGGAACCTTTTACCCTATACATCAGAACTTTCAGATTGGATCTAGGATGCGGGTTGATGTAAGGTAAATAAGCAATTGCATATGCTTCAAGAAAACTAAAGGAGCATGAGAAGAGTTACCCTACTCATGACTTGGAATTTCCGATGATGAATTGTGCAATCAAAACTTGGAGACATTATCTATACGGAGAAGAATTTTAGATTAAATGGGAACACAAGAGTTTGTTAATCTCTTCAACAGAAAGAGTTGACCATAAGGATAAGAAAATGGTTGAAATTGTTCAAGGATTAAGATTGCGATATCCAGTATCATCCAGGAAAGGCTAATGTAGTTGCTGATGCGCTAAGTAGAAAAGCAATGATAAAATCTCAAGGAGAAGTTAACACGACTACAGCAATGTGTGCTACAGGGAAAGTATTCAATTATGGTAATGAACAGTTTGTGATAGATGCACCGGGTGGATCAACCAATCAAGGGTTTATTCATCGATTTTCAAATATATTCGCAACGTTAAAGATTGTACCTGATATAATTGATGAAGTGAAAGCAACTATTAAATCAGACCCTTATCTGAGAACAGTACAAGAAGACATCAAAAAAGGTAGGACAATTCCTGAGTTCACCTTGGACGATGAAAATGTACTGAAGTACAAAGGAAGAGTATGTATTCCTGAAACATAAAATTTTGACATTAGACACCGACTAATGAAGGAAGCTCACACCACCACTTATTCGATACATCCTGGAAGTACAAAGATGTATCATGATTTGAAGAAATTATATTGGTGGAGAGGAATGAAAGCAGATGTAGCTAAATTCGTGTCTCAATGCCTAATTGTCAGAGGGTCAAGGTTGAACGGCAAAAACCTGTAGGATTGTTGCAGCCACTGCCAGAACCAGCATGGAAATGGGACTGCATCACTATGGACTTTGTCACCGAGTTACCATTGACTCCTCGAGTAGTTGACGCGGTCTGGGTGATTGTAGACGTCTGACTAAGACAGCTCACTTTATAGCTATACAACCACAGTATACCCTGGAGAGGTTAGCCAAGCTATATGTGGATAACATTGTCAGATTACATGGTGTACTTGAAAGCATTGTGTCCGATAGAGACCCACGCTTTACTTCAAAGTTTTATGAAGGATTGCAAAAGGCTATGGGTACAACGTTGAAGTTTAGTACTGCATTCCATCCTCAGACAGACGAACAGTCGGAGCATACTATTCAGATTTTAGAAGACATGCTTCGAGCCTGTGTTATTGATTTTAAAGGCTCATGGGATAAAAAACTACCATTGATTGAGTTCACCTCTAACAATAGCTATTAAGCTACTATACAAATGTCACCTTATGAAGCATTGTATGGTAGAAAGTGTCGAACTCCTCTGTTTTGGAATGAAGTTGGAGAACGTAGCATCGTTGGACCAGAATTTGTTGAAGCGACTTGTCAAGTAGTCGACGTTATCAAGGAAAGAGTTAGAACAGCTCAGAATTATCAGAAACAGTATGCAGATACTCGACGTCGAGACCTGGAATTTATTGTAGGTGATAAGGTATTCTTGAAAGTATCACTTGTGCGGGGTTTAAAATGATTCAGACAGAAAGGGAAGCTAAGTTCAAGTTATATTGGGCCTTATGAGATTCTAGCTAAACGTGAAAAAGTGGCTTATCAGTTTGCACTATCACCATCCATGTCAAGTGTGCATAATGTATTTCATATCTCATTATTGGAGAAGTACGTCAGAGATCCAATGCACGTTTTGACAGTAGATCCACCAGATCTAACTGATGATTTGACATTCGAAGTAGCACCAATTGAAATCACCAGCCGAAAGGTTCAACGTCTACGCAACTGTGACATATACTATGTTAAGGTCACCTGGAAGAGCCGAGATATAGAAGAGATCACATGGGAAGAAGAGAACGCTATGTGGCAATATCATCTCCTTTTTGACTCGGAAGGTATGTACAAATTTTGAGGATAAAATTTTTAATAAGAGGGGGGGAGTTATAAGACCCGTATCGAACTAACCGGTCTTACCACATTGTACCAGGTTTACCTATCATGGTCGAGCCAAGTGAACCCAGTGCGTGAAGAAACCACAAGACCAAGTATGAAATATAACTCAAAAACAGTCAAATATGAGTGTGTGGTTGCATGCCTAAAAGGTGTGACCGACCCCGCCTCAAAAGAATCCAACCCATGAATTTTTGGTCGTGGGGTCGCACGTTTTAAAATGTAGGGTCGCAGTATGTCTGACCCAACATGCTACCCTACCCCTAGGGTCTCATGTTTTAAAAACGTAGGGTTTCAGTATGTCCAACCCTATGTCCAATCCTACGAAAACAGCACGAACCAAAAATTAGGAAACTTTCCTAATTCCAAGATAATTTTTCCCAAACTCATTGGGACTTATTATGGAGGGTTTTTCTCTATAAATATGACGTCCTTTAGCCTCTTTCACTCCTTTACAATCCTAATTGAAAGTGAGAGAAAGAAAAAGAGAAGGAAACTTGAAGAAGAAGACTAAGGAAGAGAAGGAAACTTTAGAGAAACCTCTGAATAAAGGTATGAACCTAATTCCTTACCTGAATAACAGATGATAGAATAGTTATGAAGAACATAGGATTAGGAGAAACCCAAATCATCTATCCATGGACAAGTTCCAAGAGATTCCGTGGAGGATTCCATGGAGGAAATTGTTATGGACAGTGAACAGTGTAAAACTTAGAGTTTTGAGCCCTAGAACAATCTTAGAATGGACTATGAAAGTAAGCCAAAGGATCAAAATATGAAAGAATAGACTTTTGAATGAAAGGTCGACTCAGAATACGTGTGGTCGCACATAGGGTCGAATGATAACCGACCCTACAAGACCACAAGATCGACCACATGCCCTCAGGAAGTCCCAGGGAGGGTGTGGTCGCATGTAGGGTCGAATGGTATCCGACCCCACGTCCGACCCTACACCATAGGGTCGCAGAAATTGCTACCCTAGGTGCGACCCTACCTATGACCCTACACCCTAGGGTCGCAGAAACTGCTACCTTAGGTGCTACCCTACCTGCGACCCTACGATTTCAGTTAATCTAAATTTAATAGAATTAATTTTAATTAAAATCTATCGACTTGTTAGGTCTTTCTAGTGATTTAAAAGTGATTCATAAAGCTTGAACGAGGATTTACGCTCAATCAAAGGTGAGGGAACAAGACCTAAACTAATTGACTAATAATAAACTGCTTTTGTTTATTGAGTCCAATACCATGAATGATTATATGCTTGTATGATTGTAATGTGCATATCACATGTCATCCAATATTCCTGTTATTATTGTTCATGCATATTTAATTTTCATTTATTTATAATATGATGTTGCTGATGATGGTAGGAACAGGCATGTGATTGTATGTGTGTGATTAGTATACTTGATGCGAGTGGGGCATCAGGGGGAGGATGTGACACTGTGGTTCATCCTGGTCACCAGACTCTAGCTCTATTTCTACTCAAGTCTTGTCCACTAACATCATCGTATCACTATTACTTTAGCAGAACTATTACGTCGTAGGGCATCAGGAGAGGTGGTCTCAGACCATATAGTCTCTGACTCTGCCAGGGGGCCTTAGCTTTATCTCTATGGACGTATTGAGGGATGCTGGGGGGAGGCCTTGGATACACTATTTGACATTAGGATTGGTTAGTTGCGAGCCCAGTTTGCAAGCCCTCGCCAGCAGGGGCTTACGTGTTGGTATGAGTAGAGCATCAGGGGAAGTGTGATACGATGTGGTCCTAAGCACTTTAGCTCTATCTCTATTCCATGGTGGGTGCATGTAGGGGAGGCAATGGTGTTTGATCCATTGGGCGGTTCCACACATTCGTGTATAGAGGTGCGGTGGCCACCAATCATTTCTATTGCACATTGCAAACTTATGAACCAGACCAAAGATATGAATTGAATGTATGCATATGTTTATTGCATTGTTTTGTTTACTCACTGAGCTCAAGTTGGAGAGCTGACCCTTGCACGCGCAATTCTTTTTAGTTTTTGATGTTGCATGTATTACGGTATGAATTAATTCATACTTAAATGGTCTGATTTCATACCTGTTTGTCATCCACTCGTCCCGTCTGACCCGGTGATAATTGGAAGACCTGTTACAACATGAATTCAAGGTTTATCGGGTTTATGGGGTGCGGGTCATACAGCTCCCCCGCCCTTAAAAGAAATTTTGTCTCCGAAATTTGCATGTAGGTTCCACAACTCCCCCACCCTTAAAATAAATTTTGGCCTCAAAATTTGAATGTACCTTGGTCATCGAAAAGGTTAGGGTATTCCTTTCTCATTACGTTCTCTTCCTCCCAAGTAATTTCTTCCACATCTTGGATTTTCCAATGCACTTTGACGTAGTGGATATCCTTGTTTCGAAGGTGTTCGTCTTGTGAGCATCACAGGTATTACTTCAAATGTTAAGTCCTCTGTCAAGTCTGGATGGTCTGTTGTCAAGATGTGCGATGGATCCCTGACATACTTCTTCAATAACGATAGATGGAACACATCATGAACGCTTGACATGGATGGTGGTAGAGCCAGTTGATATGCCACATTATCACGTCTGGTCAAAATCTCGTATGGTCCCACGTACCGGGGCATAGCTTTCCCTTTTTACCAAACTGTTTCAGACCTCGCACAGGTGATATCTTCAAGAATACTTTAACACCCGCTGCAAACTCCAGATCTCAACGTCGGTTATCAGCATAGTGTTTTTGTCGAACTTGAGCTGTCTTCACTCTTTCTTTAATTTGATCAATCACTCGACAAGTTTCTTCGACGAACTCCGGTCCTACAATCCTTCTCTCTCCCACCTCATTCCATAACAGAGGTGTACGACATTTCTTCCCATAGAGTGCTTCATATGGAGCCATCTGGATCATAGCCTGGTAACTGTTGTTATAAGCAAACTCGATGAGTGATAGCTTCTCATCCCAAGCTCCTTTGAAATCTAGAGCGCACGCTCTGAGCATATCTTCTAAGATTTGAATAGTTCTTTCTTACTACCCGTCTGTCTGAGGATGAAAAGACATGCTAAACTTCAACTTGGTTCCCATAGCTTTCTGAATCCTTCCCAGAACTTTGTTGTAAAACGGGGATCTCTGTTAGACACTATACTTTTTGGGACGCCATGAAGTCTGACTATATTATCCACATATAACTTGGCCAGCTTCTCCATGGTATACTGAGGTCTGATAGCGATGAATCGAGCTGTCTTGGTAAGTCGATCGACTATAACCCATACTGCATCCACTGACCTTGGTATCAAGGGTAGGCCAGTGATGAAATCCATTGTGATACAATCCCACTTCCATGCTGGCTCCGGTAGTGGTTATAGCAAATCTACGGGTCTCTGCCTTTTAGCTTTAACTTGCTGGCAATTCAGACATTGGAATACGAACCGAACTACATCCACTTTCATACCCCTCCACCAATATAATCTTCTTAAATCATGGTACATCTTGGTGCTTCCTGGATGTACTGGATATGGGGTGTAATGAGCTTCTGTCGTAACTCGATCTCTAATGTTTGAGTTCTCACTCTTAGGTATACATAACCGTCCACGATACCTGAGTACCTTGTCTGAATCCAAAGTAAAGTCAGGATTGCTTTTACCCTTCTTTAGATCTTCTTGCATAGTCTTGAGGTGTGGATCTTGTAAGATTGCTACTTTGACCTCATCTATTAGATTCGATGAGATCTTCAAGGCTGCGAACATCAACGTGAACTTTTGAATTAAGCCCTGTTCCACTGGATCTCCTGTAGTTTCTAATATATATTCTTCATAATTTTCTATTGAGCTTGAAGCTGCAGCACATAGTGTAGCATTTGTACTAGGTCCTGCCTCAGGTTTCGATGCCCACTTTCGGCTTAAGGCATCAGCCACAACATTTGCCTTACCTAGATGGTACTGGATGTCACAATCATAATCTTTTAATAGTTTCATCCATCTCCTCTGTCTCATATTCAGGTCCTTCTGAGTAAAAAGGTAAGTTAAGCTCTTGTGATCCGATTAATCTGAAACTTTTCACCATTAAGGTAGTGTCTCCAAGTCTTGATTGCATGTATAACCACTGCTAACTCCAAATCATGTGTAGGATAATTCTTCTCATGCTCTTTTAACTATCTTGATGCGTAGGTAATCACTTGTTCTCCTTGCATCAGCACACATCCAAGTCCCAACCCTAAGGCATCCGTATATAGGGTAAATGGTAAACCTGGTGCTGGGATAGTCAAGATAGGTGCAGAGACTAGTCTTGACTTCAAAGTCTGAAAGCACTTCTCACACTCATCTGTCCATATGAATTTTTCTCCCTTCTTGGTTAGTCTAGTAAGTGGAACGGCGATCCTTGAGTAGTCTTCCACAAATCTTCTATAGTAACCAGCCAATCCTAGGAAACTACGAATCTCCGCAACTGATTTCGGTGCATCCCATCCTACTATAGCTGTGATCTTGCTTGGGTCTACCTTGATACCGTTTGCAAATACTACATGACCCAATAAGGCCACTTCCTTCAGCCAAAATTCACATTTCTTGTACTTGGCATAAAGCTTCTCTCTTCTCAGCCGTTGTAGGGCTGCTCTCAAATGTGTTGCATGAGTCTCCCTGTCTTGTGAGTAAACCAATATGTCGTCAATGAATACAATGACCGAAGTATCCAAAATGTCATGAAACACTCGGTTCATTAGTTCCATGAACAACGCTGGAGCGTTAGTCGACCCAAATGACATTACAAGGAACTCATAATGTCCATACCTTGTCCTGAAAGCGGTCTTTGGAATATCTGTGGCCTTGATCTTCAATTGGTGATACCCTGATCTAAGATCAATCTTCGAGAAAACCTTTGCACCCTGTAATTGATCGAACAGATCATCAATCCTAGGCAAAGGATATCGGTTCTTGATGGTTAACTTGTTCAGCTCTCGGTAGTCGATACATAGTCGTACACTACCGTCCTTCTTTTTAATGAACAATACAGGTGCTCCCCATGGTGATATGCTTGGTCATATGAAACCCTTATCTAATAGTTCTTGTAATTGGGTCTTCAACTCATTTAATTCGGTAGGGGCCATCCTGTACGGTGCTTTAGACACCGACGCCGACCCTGGCATAAGGTCTATCATGAACTCTGTAGCCCTGTCTGGAGGTAGACCCAGGAGATCTTCTGGAAATACATCTAAAAACTCTCGTACCACATCTAGATCTTCCATCTTTGGCACCTCAACAGTTATGTCGACCACAGACACTAAGTACCCCACTCCTCCCTTCTCTAAGCATCTGTTAGCTTTTAGGGCGGAGAGGATCAACTTCCGCTTCTAGGTAACTTGGTCCAGTGAAGCTAAACTCTTTCCCTTTCTCATCTTTAAGCACAAGTTTCCTTTCACCACGTAATAAGCTAGCTGAATGATGGCCTAGCCAATCCATTCCCAAAATGACGTCAAAGTCTGCCATCTCGAGTAGAACCAGATTTGCTTCTAGGTTTTGGCCCTCAATACTAACTGTACATGACCCATAGTATTCATTCAACGCCACTTTGACTCCCAACGGAGAGCGAACTATCAAGCTTGGGCTCAAACACTTGACAGGTAATTCCATTCGCTTCCCAAAAGAAATAGAAATGAAGGAGTGCGTGGCCCCAGAGTCAAAGAGTACTCTGGCAGGTATACCAACTATATTTACAGTCCCTGAAATTTAATTATCCCTTAGTTCTACATGCTCAAATACAACAACAGTAAAACAAATAGTGAGGGATGTAATCATACCAGTAACCACATCAGGTGATGCGACTGCCTCTTCAGTGGTGAGTGCGAATACCTTTCCTTGCTACGACAGTTGCTTCCTGGGTAGAGTAAAGGTCCTCGCATATTGACCCAATTGCTGGCAGTTGAAACATTTAACATTTGGGTTCTGTCCAGCAACCTGTGACGGTAGTGGTGCAGTAGTGTCCTTGCGGGCACCACAGCAGGGTGAGCCCTATAGGGGCGGAATGGTCTAGTATTGCCTCCACCTGAAGTCTCAATAGCAAGCCTCTTCAGTCCCCTATTTTTAGCAAAGAAACTGTCTCTCTGGCTGGATTCAATTACCCTGGCAATCTGTACAGCTTCATTATATATTTTCTTTTTCAATCCCAAGACGTGCTCTTGGATGCTTCCTCGTAACCCCATGGTGAACCTACGGGTCTTGGTCTCTTCTTCTTGCATGCTTGCCGGAGCGAAGAAAAATAGCTCTTCATACCTCTGCTGGTAAGCATCAACGGTCGACTGGGATTGTTGCAGATTTAAGAATTTCTTTTCCATTTGATCTCTAAAGCTCTTCGGAAAGTATTTATCGAAGAAAACTCCTTTGAATGTTGCCCAATTGATCTGAGTGTGCTATACCTCTAGGTATGAACGGGTACAATTCCACCAGGCATTTGCATCTTCCTTAAGCATGTGTGTAGCAAACAACACCTTTTCATCTTCCGTACAAGTCATCAGACGGAAGTTCTTCTCGATTTCACACACCCACTGTGCAGGCCACAGTGGTTTCCCTAGTTTCCTGTGAAAGTATGGGTTCTAGCTTCAAGAACCTATCCATTCCTCGGCTTAGGTCATTCTGCCCCTGTGCATTCATTCTGTACCATGGTGGTGGGTACGGATAGATTCCTAGATAGACAGATGACGATGGAAGTTGGTGTGGTGGTTAGAGATTCTGTCCTTGGTCCATCGGCCCAGTACTACCATCCATTGGCAGTGAGGTGTTATTTCTTCCAGACTCAGGTGTACCTTCTGTAGGAATATATCTCGGTGCCCTGAACATCTTCAGCATCTCATTTAGGAATTTTTTCTGCTGAGCTTCCATCTGAAAAACCAGATTCATTACAATTATCTTGGAGTTAGTGTGAGGAGGGCCTAGCAAATTTGTTGGTGCCCTGGGAATCTGGCCTTCTCTACTCTTCGGATTCAGGTTTTGCTCTTCAGCAGATCATGTTTCCACATTGCCCTCGTCTTGGTGTACCCTGGAGTGGTGATGCCTTCGTGAGCCTCTACGACCGTTTCCGCCTACCATCTCAGATAAATTTTCCTGCTAGGATCTAAGAAGAAGACATAACACATGAGGTATAATCGAATAGTCATAATAGTGTTAGTCTATAACAATGCAAGGCGAAAAAAATTGTAACGGAAACTTAAATTGGAATTTTACAAATTTTTCCCAAAATTTTCTAGGCTTCGAATAGTTGCCCGGTCGAAACATACCGGTCGCAGCACTGTGTATGGTAGTGCGACCGGTATGTCCAGGAGGACAAAAATTCTCAGATTCCCGAGGGGTACCGGTCGATGTACCAGTCGCAACTCTGTGGAAAATGGAGCAACCGGTCTAGTTCGACCGGTCAGGATTTACTTCTGACCATGGGGTACCGGTCGACTTTACCAGGGAGGTACCAGTCGACCGGTATGGGCAAAACCATTGACCGGTATGCGCAGAATGGCTTTAAAATCGTGAAAAGTGAGTTTTTTCTCACTTTTCTTTTCTTCTTCCTCTCCGGTGGCAATTCCTCTCTGGCTTGCTAAGTTGCTACAATCCAACCGGTGATCTTAGAAGCCATTTTCTTTCGATCAAGGCCTAGAACATCGCCTCCAAGTAAGTTCTATCCTTCCATTCATCATTTTCATATCGTTTCTCTATGGTTCCAAGCCCAAAATTTAGGTTTTTCTTTGTTTAGGAAATTCTAACCGTAGGAACTCTTTTCCTTCAGCTTAGAATGGGTTTAGGGACCTCTATGAGCAAAATCCCTCAACCAATTTGAGGTTCAACCGAAAGGTTTTTACAAAATTCAAAATTTTTGATTTTTAACCTAGGTTTTGGAAAAAAAAAATCAATTTTTGCTGAATTTTCCCAAATTTCTGGTTTAATTGATGTATGCTTGGTCTTCCTGAAGTGTTTGGGGGTTACGTAAGTCCTTCTCCCCAAGTTTTGGGTGAGTTCAAGGCTTTTGCTTGATTTACTATCGTTATGCTGTCGAAATTTCTAAAATTCTAACCCATTTCTCTTTATTTGTCTTTGTTTTGTAGTTCAAAATGTCTCAACGTAGAGGTGCCGACAAACGCTCATACGGTCTTGGCATGCACCGCCCGCATCCACCTGTTCCACAACTCGATGAGCGGTGGTTTCGTTCTGAGGCGGCGCAAGCACGTTTTCCTTGGTTCGAGGAGAAGAATATTGAGTCGGGGCAACGGGTGAACCTAGAGCAGTTACAGAGGTTTGACGTTTGAAGCCGCTTTTGGCAGACTTGGGTGGTTGCCTGTCATCACCTATACCATGACCACTCGCCCCAACCTCGTCAAACATTTCTACACCAACCTGGAGGTCGAGGGAAATGTTAACGACTTCAGTCGTGGTAGGGAACTCCGCATCACCAACTTTGTCAAGGGCGTTCCCATATCCTTTGACACTCACCAGCTTGCTGATCTTTTGGGGGTACCCAATGATAGTGACTTGGTGTACTGCGCCCCTAAAGTGAAGGGCTTTCTCCCTGCGGATCTGCGCCAGGAGATTTCGGAGCAGATACTTAACCCTAAGGCGCCTATGAAGGCTGCTAGCTTGAGACCTGTGCCTCGGGTATACTGCCGCATCATTCAGCACAATATCGTGCCTCAGAGCGGTCATTACAATGAGTTGTCTCAGCTCACTCAATATTTAACCTATTGTGTCTGCACTGGGGAGCGGGTATGTCTCCCGTACATCATCATCAGGACCATGCGTCAGGCTACTCTGTCCGATCGGGCCAGTAACCTTCCATATGGCTGACTCATTACCACTCTTCTGCAGCGATTACGAGTGGACATGAAGGGTGAGACTGCTGTCAAGGACACCATGACCTCTGACATCGACTGGGATGCCATCATTCGGATGCAGATGGATAACCTGTCGATCAGCGATGAGGAATTGGATGCTCGCCCTCGCCCACTCAGGAGGGTAGCAGCCGTGGCAGCAGCAGCCAATGCGGCTCATGCAGCAGTGGCAGGGGGTGATGATGAGGGTGGCGATGATCAGATGGAGGATGTTCCAATGCCAGCACCACAGCCCACACATGCAGCGGGACCATCTTAGCCTCCTTACGACACCGTGATGGGTATGTTTATGGAGATCAGGGATGCTTAGCATGAGATTAGCCATGACTTGGGGCACCTTGCTCGCAGCCTCAGAGTCACCCAGGAGCAGGTGCACTGGCTCAGGGTCGCCTATGAGCGTGATTATGATATTGTTGACCCTATTCCTCCTATGCCCCCAACCCCATGATAGTTCTCTTATTTTTCTTTCTCTCTCTGGCACGGTTTAAATATAACAGGGTAACTGTCCGACCTGTGAACTGTACCTTGTAGCATAATTAACTCTTGACAGCTTTTAAATATTTTAATAGAAATTTATGGTTTCTTTTCCTAGAACATGCTTATTAATTTTACCTTAGAATAGTATGTTATGCTCTTTTTTATTTAATCTCAGACATCAAACAATGCTAAGGTGTGTTCATATTAAGACTTTTAATTTTTTCCTATCTTAGTTCATCGACTCAGTTAAGTGCAATATGGTCTGTTGGACAGAGCCTAAGAGCTCTGATACCAAGTTGTCACACCCCAATTCTGACTGAACCAGAAGTGTGAGTGAACCGTCACTGAACCAACGGTTCACACCAAGATCTCAATAAGACCGTGTTCACTCATACAAACCATTGCACATAACCACAATTAGAATAATAATAAATATAGTGGAAGTCTTAAAATAGAATGAACTGAGTAATCTATTGATAAATTTAAATAAATAGAAAGTTATTCAAATTCCCAAAACTTAAGTATCTTTACATCAATTGTATCTTCAACCGAAAATAAATAGAATAAATAAAATCAAATCCTAAAGGTACAAGCAAAAAGGGCACTCGCATGAAGCGTCATGCTCGTCCTCTCTTGCTTGTACGTCTAGGGCAGCCACGCCTCCATACACTGGAGCGTCCATGTAATCCTCCACTGTGTAACCTACATCAACATCTAAAAATAGTGTGTACACAAGGGTGAGCTCACAACTTAGCTCAGTAAGACAATCAGACAATGCAACAAACATATGCATGAGTAACATTCACTTCATGATCTGGTTTTAAGTTTGCAATGTGCTATAGAAAGGATTGGCGGCCACCGCACCTCTATACACGAGTGTGTGAAGCCGCCCAATGGATCAAACACCCCTGCCGTTCCACATGCACCCTATCATGGAATAGAGATAGAGCTAAGGCATCCGGATCAAACACCGCCAACACCTCCCCTGATACTCTACCCATACCAACACGTAAGCCCCTATTGGCGAGGGCTTACAAACTGGACTCGCAATTAACCAATCCTACATGTCATCACAGTAGGCCCTGTCCCAGCGTAGCTCCCTACGACATAGAGATAGAGCTAGAGTCTAGTGGCCAGGCCGGAGACCACAATGCCACTCCCTCCCCCTGATACCCTACCCGCACCAAGCATGTTAAGACAGAACAATACGAAAAGGTGCTAGTGTGAGGGATGATCCCAGACCTCAGGCCCTTCTCATTCCACACACCAACGAAAACAATCACATTCCTAACAGTCACAACCTAGCATAGCAAGTATGCATGAACAATAATAATAACTGAAAGTAAAGGATAACATGCGAGAATGCACAAACATCAATCAACAGAATTATAATTATTAACAACGGTTTACTGTTATTTAATTGTTAGGATTTAGGTCTGATTCCCTTACCTGACGCTTGGTTGATAGTTCGCTCTGCGTCACAAGGTCCAAACGTGCTATCATAAGGTCCTATACGATATTAGGGTTTAGTTAGAATAGGTTTACGTTGGTCGAAAAACCAACAATGGCAAAACACATCTCACAGAGCTGATCGGTCACAGGTACCGGTCGCAGCACTGTGGGGAAAACCTGCGACAGGTATGGTCGGCCGGTCCCCACAGACTAGTCCCCAAGAGGTACCGGTCGCATATGGTGCGACCGGTATGATCGACCGGTATGTCTCCGGAAGACCATACGTCTGGTTTCTCGACTTCCATCGATCACCCCCTATTGATCCTAGGGTTTCTCTTACACATTCTAGGTCTGAGCATTGAGTTAGAGTTGTTTCCAACTCCATTCAAGTTCTAGTTTCGATGGTCTCAACCTAGAACTTGAATCTAGGGTTTATCGACTAAATTAGGGTTTGTCGACAAAACAGGGTTTAGATCAATACCTCGCTTTGCATAGTATTGATCCAACTACAATTAACCATTCTAGATTACCTATGGTAGTGGAAGGTTTGAGCACTTACCGTTGACTTGTGGTAACTTGTTCTTCGTCGAACGATAATGTCGGCTCTTCCCTTTCCTTCCTAGCTTCTTCTCCTTCTTCAGCCTCTTTTCTCCTTTCTAGGGTTTGTAAGGATCATGGAAGAGGTTTTAAAAGGTTTAGGTTTAGGAAGCCTCCTAGTATTAGGAAAGTCCTTCGGTTTAAAATTTGGAAAGTGGGACCTGCAGAGATCCGTTTCTCGGATCTTAGTGGTCTGTTGCGCAGGCTATACCGGTCGACCGGTACCAAGACCGGTACCATCGATCGGTATGAATTAATTCATACCTAAATGGTCCGATTTCATACCTGTTTGTCATCCGCTCATCCCGTCTGGCCCGGTGATGATTGGAAGACCTGTTACGACATGAATTCAAGGTTTAGATCAGGTTCATGGAGCGGCTCTTACAGGGCGGTTCCACATATTCGTGTATAGAGGTGCAGTGGCCACCAATCCTTTCTATTACACATTGCAAACTTATAAACCAGACTAAAGATATGAATTGAATGCATGCATATGTTTGTTGCATTGTTTTGTTAACTCACTGAGCTCAAGTTGGAGAGCTGACCCTCGCGCGTGCAATTCTTTTTAGTTTTTGATGTTGCAGGTATTACGGTTGAAGATTATGTCAACACGCCAACATATGAACATGTGGCGGCTATGATGAGAAAGCTATGGAGGACTATTTTGATTCGTTAAGCGAGCGTTTCACTGTGAATACGCTTAGAGTTAAATTTTCGTATTTGGATATTTGTAATATGTATTAAATTATGTTTTGGTTACTTAGAGATAAATGGAATATTAATTATTTATCATGACTAGACCTCAGTTCATTATTTGTAAGACTTTCGCTATTTACTTTATTCTCTCTGATTAATGTGGAATGTGTTTTGGTTTAACATGGTGGGGATAGCTTATTCGAGATCCTGGTTGAACCGTTGGTTTATTGACGGTTCATCACACCATTCTGGTTGGTGTAGAATTGAGGTGTGACAGACATAAACTCTAACTTTTATGGATGCAGTAAAGAATAACATTGTCCACCCAAAGGTGGCGTTGTCAATGATTACAAGGAACTCGTGCACATGGTTAAAGGATTGTGGCTTTAGGGGAAGATCCACCCAAAGGTGGTGAGATTTTCGAAAGTCATTATCTCTTCGCAGTTATTGCACATATATTGAAAGGACCAGTGCACATATTGTCCCAAAGGATGTGTGTGTAGTTCGATTAACTTTTCAAAGATATTAATTAGCCTGCACATGTAATGTATATATATTCTTGCTAGCTAATTTTATTTGATATTAATCGTAGACTTATAATTATTTACATTGTAATATATTTGTGGACATGTAATGATTAAATACCTTAAGATGCCTGTCTTTGGCAGCCAGTTCTATGAATTGGCATGGAAATTAACAACTTTCTAGGACTGTTTAACCTAGATGTATTCAACAGAAAAATTGTATTCTGATCCTTAGGGTGTTCAGTCCTTAAGATCAAGTAAATCAATGTTTAGATGAGGAACATTGGAAAAATATATTTTCTGTGAAATCCAAAGAAAGATTTGATATTTCAAGAAGGGGCAGAGAGATGTTTTATTACTCATGTCCATCAGTATCAGTTTTTGATGATAAGAGATGGTATTAGGAATGTGAGGAAGTACAAGGTAGAGCTGTTAAGTATTAATGATAAGCTCAAGGATAAATGAATATTTGTAGGTTCATTAACACCTATATAGGTGACATTTTTTAACTTTTCACTTCCTCACAAGAATTGTATAGTCAGATCCTGGTGACATATAGTACTTAAAAATATAGTGAACCCTAAAGTGAAAGAATTAAGGATAAAAGTTCAAAGAAAAGAAAAAAAAATATGAATGCCAATGTCATAGTGCATAATACATACCTAAACAAAGATAAGTTGTAAAAGGGGTAGAGAAACCCATAGAAAGAAAAATATATTTTTTTAATGGAATAGTCAGAAACTTTATAACAAAGAATTAGACATTAAGAAACTACAAGATAAAATGGATCTAAGTAGAATAAAATTCTTATAGAGTGACCCAGAAGGGACATGTAAAGAAAAATTTATATAGCCGGACAGCTTAAGTGAAAAAGGAATAAGGATTATGAAACTTTTGAGCAAGAAAGTGTAGTATATTGGATACTTAAGCATTAATCGTAGTCTGAACCAATAGAAGTATAAAAATCTTTAATTTATTCTATCTTTAGAAGTTAAATTGTATATTGTAATCTTTCACCCTGGTCATAAGGGTTTAGGACTGTTGTCCAAAGAAAGATTAGAAAGAATAATATTCTGAAATTCTCCTTCCAAGATTTATTACATGTATATATGTGAGAATTAATTAAAATAGAAGATGACAAGATTAAACTAAGTGAAGGTTATTCACAACAAGGATTTATTGGACTTGGTGGACATCGAGATTTCATCTAGGACTTTTGTCACAGTTTAGTCTATGGGTGTTTTTCCCAATAATGAAAATTAAGATGAAAAAATTTTATTAAAGAAATTAAAACTATTAGATCTGAATGAGAGAGTTATGTATTATGGGAGATTATGTGATACTGGTCTATTCCTGGTAAATTTAAGCAAGTGTTTTCAAAAGCCTAAGAATATATTTGATCCTGTAAGGAAAGAATTAATATTGTAGCCTATATTGTTAATAAAGTGCTTAGTCAGTTTCAGTTTCAGTTTCAGTTTATGTTATCTACTTGTTATGAGACTGTAGAACTGACATGGTTTCATAATAGTCGTGGGAGAGTGATTCTTTTAGGACATTGAGTTGTCATATTATGGGATGTCAAAATAGACCCAAGAAACTTAAAGTTTGGTAAGACCACCTACAAATGGGTGTGAAACAACCAATTGATATACCAGAAATGTTACTAGAGTGTAATGAAATGATTATAGAAATATTCATTAAGATCGATGCTTCAGCCATAGTAGTAGAGCCAGATGAGGCAATAAAGAGATACACTAGACCATGTAAATCTGTAACTTCATCCAATCACATGTTGTATTTCAAAATAGATATTTTTGGTGATGGATAAAAATAAAGATCCCAATGATTTTGAGCAAGTTGTTAAATAATAAAATTGCTCTTGAATATTTAATGATCATAAAGGATGTGTTATTGTCTATGAATAGTAACGAGACTTGGGATTTTATGCTTTTGTCAATGAGCGGTATACTCATAGGCTAAAAATGGATGTACAAAGGAAATGTGTGATTCCAGTGGGATAATTGATTGCTACTGTCACACCCCATGTAAGACCCGTATCAAACTAACCCGGTCTTACCACCTTGAACCAGGTCTACCCATCATGGTCGAGCCAAATGGATCAAGTACGTGAGGGAGATCGCGATCCCAGGTATTAAACTGACCCAAAAACGCTAAAATAAGGGGGAGGGTCGCATACCTAGCAAGGCAGGGTCGGACCCCCCCCAGTATAAAAGTCAGACCCTGAGTTTTTAACCGGGGGTCGGACATTTTAAAACCAGGGGTCGACGGGATCTCCGACCCCCTCATCGACTCCCAGTCTGCCGGCAGAAATCGTGAATTAGGAACTTTCTAAATTTCAATGGGATTCTTTCCTAATCTCAATGGGACTTGTTTTGGGAGTTTTTACTCTATACATATGACGTCCCTAAGCCTCTTTTACTCCTTTTAGAACCCTAATTGGATTGAGAGAAAGAGAAGATAAGGAGAAGAGAAAGAGAAGAGAAGGAGAAGAGAAAGAAAAGACAAGGAAAGTGGAGAAGAGGATCAAAGAGAAGGCTTCAGAGAAACCAGCCTAATTCTCAAGTATGGATACTATCTCCATGTAATTCTGCAGACCTTAGAATAGATTGTGAAGAGGGAATGATCTAGGAGAAACCCAAATCATCCATCCATGGTTAGGTTTTCATGAAAAACCATGGGGGAGATCATAAAAATCATATAGGTAAATGAACTACGATTCTAGACCATAGAACATGTGTGGAATGGATTGTAGAAGCAAGCCATAGAACCCCAAACACGAAGGAATGGACTGTAGGATGAAAATTTGACTAAACCCACAGGGGGTCGCACGGGGGGTCGATGGCCAATCAACCCTACCAGACCCTAACAATCGACCCCTAGTGTTTGGGAAGTCCAGACTGTGGGTGGTCGCACCCAGGGTCGATGGAACCTCTGACCCTGGCATCGACCCCCAGTTGACAGCATGCTTTTTAAAATCAAAATTAATTCTAATTAAATTCTATCGACTTGATTAGGTCTTCTAGTGATATAATATTGATATTTAGTTGATTCTTAAAGCTTGAAAGAGGATCTACGATCAAGCAAAGGTGAGGGAACAAGACCTAAACTAATTGGTTAATAATAAACTGCTTTATTCTTGAGTCCAATGCCATGATTGATTCTATGCGTGTATGCTTGTTATGTGCATTCAACATGTCATCCGATATTTCTATTATTACTGTTCATGCATATTTAAATTATTGTTTATAACATGATGATGATGATGATGATGATGATAGGAATAGGCATGTGAATGTATGTTTGTGGTTGGTGTGCTTGATGTGTGTGAGTATCAGGGGGGTGTCATAGGCCGGGCCTCAGCACTCTAGCTCTATCTCTAACTCAAGTTTTTTCCACTGACATCGTCGTATCGTCATTACCTTAGCAGAACTATTACGTCGTAGGGTATGAGGGGAGGTGGTCTCGGACCGTGTGGTCTCGGACCGTGTAGTCTCTGACTCTGTCGGGGGGCCTTAGCCCTATCTCTATGGATGTATTGAGGGATGCTGGGGTGAGGCCTTGGATACACTCTTGGATACACTGATTGGCATTAGGATTGGTTAGTTGCGAGCCCAGTTTGTGAGCCCTCGCCAGCAGGGGCTTACGTATTGGTATGGGCAACTAGTACAGCAATAAACGTAACCTTTGCGTGTACATTGTCCATGGTGGGTGTATGTAGGACGACAATAAACATTACCTTTGGGCGGCTTCACACACTCGTGTATAGAGGTGCGGTGGCTACCTATCCTTTCTATAGCACATTGCAAACTTATTTATCAGACCAAAGATATGAATTGAATGCATGCATATGTTTGTTGCATTGTTTTGTTTGCTCACTGAGCCATGATGTGTGCTCACCCTCTCGACGTCGAATATTTTTAGTTGATGATGCAGGTACCACTATTGAATATTATATAAGTGCTCCGATGTATGCGCATGTTGCTGCAATGGAAGCCGAAGACTTAGTGGCTACGCATGACTCCTCATGCGAGTGCAACTCATGCGTATTCGATTAGATTTTTCATTTGAAATTATTAAGGAAATGTAATTGATATTTTATTTACTTATGTCTCAGTTGATACAACATAATTTGATTCTTTATTTATGATTATCACAATTAGATTCCTCAGTTCATTTACTATAAGACTTTCGCTATTGTGTATTTATTCTGATTATGATTGTGGATGTGCATGGTTTTATTTTTAATGGATATAGCCTATTAGAGATCCTGGTTGAACCGTTGGTCTATTAGTGGTTCATCACACCATTCTGAATATTCAGAATGGTGTGATGAACCGCTAATAAATCAACGGTTCAACTAGGATCTCGAATAGGCTGTGTCAGTTTGTTTAAACCATACACATACACAACAATAATCAGAGTAAATACACAATGGCGGAAGTCTTTAATATTAAATGAACTGAGAGTCTAAAGATGATAACATAAATAAATTATTCAATTATCTTCCAAATACTAAGACATAAATAAAATATTTAATCAATTACATCGTCTGTATAATTTGAATAAAAACTAATAAAAAAATGCAAGAGTTGCATTCGCATGACGAATCATGCGATTCCATCAAAACCTCAGCATCTATTGTCGCTGCATGTCCATACATCGGAGCATTCATATAATCTTCAATCGTGGTACCTGCATCATCAACTAAAAGCATTCGACGTCGAAAGGGTGAGCACACATCACGGCTCAGTGAGCAAACAAAACAATGCAACAAATATATGCAAGCATTTAATTCACATCTTTGGTCTGGTTTATAAGTTTGCAATGTGCTATAGAAAGGTTCGAAGGCCGCCTCACCTCTATACACGAGTGTGTGGAGCCGCCCAATGAATACGACACTGTCGTCCCACATGCACCCACCATGGACAAGTATACACCCAATGAAAATGGCATTATTGTACCGACTGCCCATACCAACACGTAAGCCCCTATTGGTGAGGGCTTACAAACTGGGCCGCAACTAACCAATCCTAATGTCAAACAGTGTATCCAAGACCTTACTCTAGCATCCCTTAATACATCCAAAGAGATAGAACTAGGGTCTGGTGACCAGGCTGAACCACAATGCCACGTCCCCCCCCCCGATGCCCTACGATGTTTTATTTCTACTAAGGTAACGGCGATACCACGATGTTAGTGGACAAGACTTGAGTAGAGATAGAGCTAGAGTCTGGTGACTAGGTTGAACCACAATGCCACGTCCTCACCCTGATGCCCCTCGCATCAAGTACACTAACCACACACATACATTCACATGCCTATTCCTAGCATCATCATCATCATCATCATGTTATAATAAACAAAATTAAATTTGCATGAACAGTAATAACAGGAATAGTAGATGACATGTGATATGCACATTACAATCATACAATCATAGAATCATACACGGCATTGGACTCAATAAAAAAATAGTTTATTACTAGGCAATTAGTTTAGGTCTTGTTCCCTCACCTTTGATTGAATGTAGATCCTCTTTCAAGCTCTAAGAATCACTTTTATATTACTAGAAAAACCTAACAAATTGATAGACTCTAATTAAAAATAAATTCCAATAATATAAGCTTGCTGTAAAGCTAGGGTCGCAGGATGGGTCGTAGATATCTGAGACCCCAGGGTGTAGGGTCGGTCATAGGGTCGGTTTCCCATCGACCCTATGTGCGACCACATCCTCCCTGGACCTCCCGAGAGCATGGGGTCGATCATGTAGTCTCGTAGGTCCATTCTAAGAATGTTGTATGGGTCATAACTATGATTTTTATACACTTTCCATTGTCTATGATGATTACTTTCATGGATTCCTTCGAAACTCATCCATGGGTAGATGATTTGGGTTTCTCCCATCCCTAACTTCTTCATAAGCTATTCTAGGATCTTTCATAATTCATGGGGAACGTATTCATACCTTAGGGTTGCTGAGATTCAGAGATTTCTCTGAATTCCTTCTCTTTAGTTGTCTTCTCAAATTCTCCTTCTCTTCTTCTTCTCTTCCTTCTCTTCTCTTTCTCTCACTCTCAATTAGGGTTTCAAAAGGAGTGAAAGAGGCTAAGGGACGTCCTATTTATAGAGAAAAACCTCCCAAAATACTTCCCATCGAGATTAGGAAAGGACTCCCTGAAATTAGGAAAGTTTCCTAATTCACGGTTTCAATCTGTCACCATAGGATCGATGCTAGGGTCGCAGAATCCGTCGACCCTAGGGTCTCAAGTCATCCGACCCTAGGACTGAAAAGTCATGGGTTGGACTCTGTTGAGGTGGGGTCGACCCTACCTGTTTATGCATGCGACCCTACCCTCCTATTTACTGTTTTTGGGTCAAAAATACCTGGTTTTATGATTTCCTTTACGTACTTGGTCCACTTGGCTCGACCATGATAGGTAAACCTGGTACAAGGTGGTAAGACCGGTTAGTTCGGTACTAGTCTTACAACTCACCCCTGCTTATTAAAAATTTTATCCTCGAAATTTGTACATACCTTCCGAGTCGAAAAGATGAGGGTATTGATTTTGCATTGTATTCTCTTCTTCCCATGTGATCTCTTATTTATCTCGACTTCTCCAGGTGACTTTAACATAGTATATGTCACGGTTACATAGACGTTGAATCTTTCGACCGGTGATTTCAGTTGGTGCTACTTCGAACGTCAAATCATCAGTTAGATCTTGTGGATCTACTGTCAAAACGTGCTTTGAATCTCTGACATACTTCTTTAATAAGGAGATATGAAATACATCATGCACACTTGACATAGATGGTGGTAGTGCTAACTGATAAGCCACTTTTCCACGTTTGGCTAGAATCTCATATGGTCTGACATATCTCGGACTTAGCTTTCCTTCTGTCTGAACCGTTTTAACCCGCGCATTGGTGACACTTTCAAGAATACCTTATCACCGACAACAAATTCAAGGTCTCGGCATCGAATTTATGCATATTGTTTCTGACGATTCTGAGCCGTTCTTACTCTTTCTTTGATAATGTCGACCACTCGACAAGTTTCTTCAACAAATTCTGGTCCAACAATGTTACGTTCTCCAACTTCATTCCAAAATAGAGGAGTTCAACATTTCCTACCATATAGTGCTTCATATGGTGACATTTGTATAGTAGCTTGATAGCTGTTGTTATAGGCGAACTCGATTAATGGTAGTTTCTCATCCCATGATCCTTTAAAATCTATTACACAGGCTCGAAGCATGTCTTCTAAAATCTGTATGGTACGCTCCGATTGTCCGTCCGTCTGAGGATGGAATGCAGTACTAAACTTCAACATTGTATCCATAGCCTTCTGCAATCCTTCCCAAAACTTTGAACTAAATCGTGGATCTCTGTCGGATACAATGCTTTCAGGTACACCGTGTAGTCTGACAATATTATCCACATACAACTTGGCTAACCTTTCTAGTGTATACTGAGATCGTATTGCTATAAAGCGAGCTGTCTTAGTCAGACGATCTACAATCACCCAGACAGCGTCAACCACTCGAGGAGTCAGTGGTAACCCGGTAACGAAGTCCATAGTGATGCAGTCCCATTTTCATGCTGGTGGCAGCGGTTGCAACAGTCCGGCAGGTCTTTGTCATTCAGCCTTCACCCTCTGACAGTTTAGGCATTGAGACACGAATTTAGCTACATCAGCTTTCATTCCTCTCCACCAATATGATTTCTTCAATTCATGATACATCTTTGTACTTCCAGGATGTACCGAATAGGCAGTGGTATGAGCTTCCTTCATTAGTCTGTGTCTAACATCCGAGTTTTCCATTTCAGGAACACATATTCGTCCCTTGTACTTTAGTACCTTTTCTTCGTCCAAGGTGAACTCAAGAATAGTCCTACCTTTTTCGATATCTTCTTGTACCGTTATCAGATAAGGGTCTGATTTAATAGCGACTTTCACTTCATCAATTATATCAGGTACAAACTTCAATGTTGCGAACATATTTGAAAACCGATGAATAAACCCTTGGTTGGTCGATCCACCCGGTGCATCTATCACGAACTACTCATTACCATGATTGAATACTCTTCCTATAGTACACATTGCTGCAGTCGTGTTAACTACTCCTTGAGATTTTATCATTACTTTCCTGCTTAGCGCATCAACCACTACATTAGCCTTTCCTGGATGATACTGGATAACATAATCATAATCCTTTAACAATTCCAGCCATCTTCTTTGTTGCATGTTCAACTCCTTCTGATTAAATAGATAAGTAAGACTCTTATGATCTGATTTAATCTGAAATTTCTCTCCATACAAATAATGTCTCCATATCTTGACAGCATGCACTGCCGCTAATTCCAAGTCATGAGTGGGGTAGTTCTTTTCATGTGTCTTCAGTTGTCTTAAAGCATATGCAACTAGTTGTTCTCCTTGCATAAGTACACATCCTAAACCCAATCCAGATGCATCAGTGTATAAAATAAATGATTGTCCTAGAATACGAATAGTCAAGATGGGAGCAGATATCAATTTTATCACACCCCAATTTTGCACCATTCAGAACGGTGTGATGAACCGCTATAAATCAACGGTTCAACCAGGATCTCTAGTAGGCGGTATCCATTAGAAATAAAACCACGCACATCCACAACCATAATCAGAATAAATACACAATAGCGGAAGTCTTATAGTAAATGAACTGAGAATTTTAAATGTAATAATCATAATTAAAATATCAAATTATTATTGTATCAACTGAGACATAAGTAAATAGAATATCAATTACATCTTTTATAAATCCAAATAAAAATCCTAATAGAACATGCATGAGTGGCACTTGCATGAGGGGTCATGCGTATCCTCTAAGTCTTCAGCCTCCATTGCAGCAACGCGTGCATACACCGAATCATTTATATAATCTGCAACTGTGATACATGCATCATCAACTAAAAATATTCAACGTCGAGAGGGTGAGCACAAATCATGGCTCAGTGAGCAAACAAAATAATGCAACAAACATATGCATGCATTCAATTCATATCTTTGGTCTGATAAATAAGTTTGCAATGTGCTATAAAAAGGATAGGTGGTCAAAGATCACGTTTATTGACGCCGCACCTCTATACACGAGTGTGTGAAGCCCCCAAAGGTAACGTTTATTTTCGACTCACATGCACCCAATTCATGGACAATGTACACACAAAGGTCACGTTTATTGCTGTACCCGTTGCCCATACCAACACGTAAGCCCCTGCTGGCGAGGGCTCGCAAACTGGGCTCACAACTAACCAATCCTAATGCCAAATAGTGTATCCAAGGCCTCACTCCAGCATCCCTCAATACGTCCATAGAGATAGAGCTAGGGTCTGGTGACCAGGATGAACCACAGTGTCACGTCCCCCCCCCCCTGATGCCCTACGACGTATTAGTTCCGCTAAGGTAATGGCGATACGACGATGTTATTGGACAAGACTTGAGTTAGAGATAGAGCTAGAGTGTTGAGGCCCCGCCTATGACACCTCCCCCTGATACTCGCTCGCATCAAGCACACCTACCACACACATACATCCACATGCCTATTCTTATCATCATCATCATCATCATCATGTCATAAACAATAAATAAATATGCATGAACAGTAATAATAGAAATATTGGATGACATGTTGAATGCACATAACAATCATATACGCATAAAATCATTCATGGCATTGGAATCAAAATAAAACAGTTTATTATTAACCAATTAGTTTAGGTCTTGTTCCCTCACATTTACTTGATCGTAGGTCCTCTTTCAAGCTTTAAAATCAACTATATATCGATATTATATCACTAGAAAACCTAACCAAGTTGATAGAATTTAATTAGAATCAATTTGGACTTTAAAAAGCATGCTGCTAACTGGGGGTCGATGCTAGGGTCGGAGGTTCCATCGACCCTGGGTGCGACCACCCCTATTCTGGACTTCCCGAACACTGGGGGTCGATGATCAGGGTCTGGTAGGGTCGATTGGCCATCGACCCCCCGTGCGACCCCCTGTGTGTTTTGTCAATTTTTCATCCTTCAGTCCATTCTTCGTGTTTGGGGTCCTATGGTTTGCTTCTACAATCCATTACACACATGTTCTATGGCCTATAATCGTAGTTCATTCACCTATATAGCATTCTTAATTTCCCCCATGGTTTTCCATGAAAACCTAACCATGGGTGGATGATTTGGGTTTCTCCGAGATCATTCCCTCTTCTCTAGTTATTCTAAGGTTTGTAGAATTACATGGAGATAGTATCCATACCTGAGAATTAGGCTTGTTTCTCTGAAGCCTTCTCCTTGATCTTCTTCTCCACTTTCCTTGTCTTCTCTTTCTCTTCTCCTTCTCTTCTCTTTCTCTCAATCCAATTAGTGTTCTAAAAGGAGTGAAAGAGGCTTAGGGACGTCCTATTTATAGAGTAGAAACTCCCAAAATACATCCCATTGAGATTAGGAAGGAATCCCATTAAAATTAGGAAGGTTTCTTAATTTTCGATTCGTGCTGTTTTTATCAATTATCGGGGTTTGATAGGGGGGTCGGAGATCCCGTCGACCCATGGTCCTTAAGATGTCCGAACCCCGATATAAAACTGGGGGTCTGACTGTTATACTGGGGGGGTCCGACCCTCCCTTGCTGGGTATGCGACCCTCCCCTTATTTTTAATGTTTTTGGGTCAGTTTAATACCTGGGATCGTGATCTCCTTCACGCACTTGATCCGTTTGGTTCGACCATGATGGGTAGACCTGGTTCAAGGTGGTAAGACCGGGTTAGTTTGATACGGGTCTTACAAATCCCCCCTACTTATAAAAATTTCATCCCCGAAATTGTTTATACCTTCTGAGTCGAATAAATGAGGGTATTGCTTTTGCATAGCATTCTCTTCTTCCCATGTAATTTCTTCCATGTCTCTACTTCTCCAAGTGACCTTAACATAATAGATATCTCGGTTGCGTAGTCGTTGAACCTTTCGGCTGGTGATTTCAATTGGTGTTACTTCAAATGTCAAATCATCAGTCATATCAGGTAGATCTACTGTCAGAACGTGCGTAGGATCTTTGACATACTTCTTCAATAAGAAAATATGAAATACGTCATGCACACTTGACATAGATGGTGGTAGGGCTAACTGGTAAGCCACTTTTCCACGCTTAGCTAGAATCTCATATGGCCCGACATATCTTGGACTTAGTTTTCCTTTCTATCCGAACCGTTTCAATCCTCGCATAGGCGATACTTTTAAGAATACTTTATCACCCACGACGAATTCAAGGTCTCGGCGTCGGGTATCGGCATATTGCTTCTGACGATTCTGAGCTGTTTTTACTCTTTATTTGATAATGTCGATCATTCGATAAGTCTCTTCAACAAATTCTGATCCAACAATACTACGTTCCCCAACTTCATTCCAAAACAGTGGGGTTCGACACTTTCTGCCATACAGTGCTTCATAGGGTGACATCTGTATAGTAGCCTGATAACTATTATTTTAAACGAACGCAATCAGTGGTAACTTTTCATCCCATGATCCTGTGAAGTCAATTACACATGCTCGAAGCATATCTTCTAGAATCTGAATTGTACGCTCTGATTGTCCATCTGTCTGTGGGTGGAATACAGTACTAAATTTCAATGTTGTACCTATAGTCTTTTGCAATCATTTCCAAAACTTTGAAGTAAATCGTGGATCTCTATCGGACACAATACTTTCAGGTACACCGTGTAATCGCACAATATTATCCACATACAGCTTAGCTAACCTCTCCAGTGTATACTGGGGTCGTATAGGTATAAAACGAACTGTTTTAGTCAGGCGGCCTATAATCACCCAAACTGCGTCAACTACTCGAGGAGTTAGTGGTAATCCTGTGACGAAGTCCATAGTGATGCAGTCCCATTTCCATGCTGGTTCCGATAATGGCTGTAACAGTCCTGCCGGTTTTTGTCGTTCAGCCTTTACTTTCTGACAATTTAGGCATTGAGACACGAACTTAGCTACATCTGCTTTCATTCCTCTCCACCAATATAGTTTCTTTAGATCATGATATATTTTAGTGCTTCTAGGATGTATAGAATAGATGGTGGTATGGGCTTCCTTCATCAATCGGTGTCTAATGTCCACACTTTCTGTTTCGGGTACACATATTCTTCCTTTGTACTTCAATACCTTTTCTTTGTCCAAGGTGAACTCAGGATTAGTTCTACCTTTTTCGATGTCTTCTTGTACCGTTCTTAGGTAGGGGTCTGATTTGATAGCTGTCTTCACTTCATCAACTATATCTGGTATAATTTTCAATGCAGCGAACATATTTGAAAATCGATGAATAAACCCTTGGTTGGTTGATCCATCTGGTGCATCAATCACAAACTGCTCATTACCGTACTTGAATACCTTTCGGGTAGTAACATTGCAGCAGTTGTGCTAACCTCTCCCTGAAATTTTATCGTTGCCTTTCTGCTCAACGCATTGGCTACTACATTAGCTTTCCCTGGATGATACTGGATATCAGAATCATAGTCTTTCAATAGTTCTAGCCATCTTCTTTGTCTCATATTCAGCTCCTTCTGATTAAATAGGTAAGTAAGACTTTTATGGTCTAATTTAATCTGAAACTTCTCCCCGTACAGATAATGTCTCCATATTTTGACAACATGTACTACTGCCGCTAACTCCAAATCATGTGTGGGGTAGTTCTTTTCATGTGCCCTCAGTTGTCTTGAGGCATAAGCAATTACTTGTTCTCCTTGGATAAGTACACATCCTAATCCCAGTCCTGATGCATCGGTGTACAAGATAAATGGTTGTTCTGGAATCGGGATGGTCAAGATTGGAGCTGATATCAATCTAGCTTTCAAGGTTTGGAAACTCTTCTCGCATTTGTCCGCCCAGACAAATTTCTCGCCCTTCTTAGTCAAACTGGTAAGAGGTACGACAATTCGGGAATAGTCTTCCACAAATCGTCGATAATACCGAGCTAGACCCAGAAAAATTCTAATTTTTGCAACGCTCTTCGGTGCTTCCCACTTTACAATAGCCTCAATCTTGCTGGAGTCCACTTTAATTCCTTCCGTGGATACTACATGGCCTAGAAATGCGACTTCCTTTAGCCAAAACTCACACTTTGTAAATTTGGCGTAGAACTTTTCCCTTCATAGTCGCTGCAGAGCGGCGTTTAGATTCTTGACATGAGTTTCCTCGTCTTTGGAGTAGACTAATATATCATCAATGAATACAATAACCGACGTGTCCAACATGTCGTGGAAAATCCAGTTCATAAGTTCCATAAAGGTTGCTGGTGCGTTTGTCAATCCAAAAGACATGACAAAAAATTCATAATGTCCATATCTGGTCCTGAATGTTGTCTTGGGGATATCACCATCCTTAATCTTCAGCTGATGGTAGCCTGACCGAAGATCAATCTTTGAGAACACTTTGGCACCTTGCAACTGATCGAACAGGTCATCGATCCGAGGCAATGGATACCGATTCTTGATTGTCAGTTTATTCAGTTCTCGGTAGTCTATACACAAGCGAACCCTACTGTCCTTCTTCTTCACGAATAAAACAGACGCTCCCCATGGTGATATGCTAGGGCGAATGTAACCCTTGTCCAGCAGTTCCTGTAGTTGTACTTTCAATTCCTTCAGTTCAGTAGGAGCCATTCAATAGGGTGCTTTCGATACTGGTGCGGCTCCAGGTATAAGATCTATCACGAACTCTGTAGCTCGGTCGGGTGGTAATCCTGGTAATTCTTCAAAAAATACGTCTGGATAGTCCCGCACGACATCAATATCTTCTATTCGTGGTGCTTCCTTGGTAAGATCAACCACAGATATTAAATACCTGACTGCCCCTTTCTCAAGGCACTTCTTAGCCTTTAGCGCCGAGAGTATGAGCTTTCGTTTACGGGGAAGTTTGGTTCTCGAAAAACTGAACTCTGCTCCTTCCTTGTCTTTAAATGTCAGCTTCTTTTCGGCGCACAATAGGTTTGCAGAATGTCAAACTAACCAGTCCATTCCCAAGATGATGTCAAAGTCTGCCATCTCAAGTTGGATTAAGGTCGCATCCAAGGTCTTTTCATCAATAAGAACTGGACATGGTCCATAACCTTTTTCTAACTCCACTTCTAATTCCATAGGTGATCATACAAGTAGTTTGTAGTCTAAGGATTTAAAGGGTAGATTTAACTTCTTTCCAAACGTCACATATATAAAGGAATGAGTAGCTCCTGAATCAAAGAGCACTCTGGCGGGAATGCCATTAATAGGTACGATACCTGTGATTTGTTTTGGTTTAGTCTACATGCTCATACAATGTAATAAAACTAACAAAAATGTAAGTCATACATGTAACCACATCAGGCGATGCGACAGCATCCTCGGATGTAACCGTATAAACTCGTCCTTGATGTAGCTGCTTCTTGGGCTTAGGACATTCCCTTGCTATATGTCCCACTTGGTTGCAGTTAAAACATTTTATCCCTTCAGTAATTGGCTTCTGTTGCTGTTGAACTACGGGGATAGTCTTGGTCGCAGCGGTAAAGCCTTGAGTACGAAAGGGTTTGAATGTTTTGTTATTCCCTCCGTTATAAGAATTTCCAGTTGGCCTTTTTATACCTCTGTTTTGCATGAAATAACTCTCATTCTGGCTCGATTCTATAACTCGAGCAATTTATGCCGCTTCATTATAGATTTTCTTTTCATGTCCCAGAACATGCTCACGGATGCTTCCCCTAAGTCCCATAACGAACCTTCGGGTCTTTGTGGTTTCCTCTTGCATACTAGTGGGTGCAAAGAAGAACAACTCTTCATAACCCTGTTGATAAGCATCCACGGTCATCTGTCCCTGATATAAACTCAAGAACTCTCTTTCCATAGAATCTCTGAAACTTCTTGGAAAGTACTTCTCAAAGAACGTCTCCTTATAAATATCCCAAGTCAATTGGGCGTGCTTTGTAAGTAAATACGCTCTGGTAGACCTCCACCAATGGTGTGCATCTCCTTTCAGCATAAAGGTGGCACACAACACTTTCTCTTCTTCATTTAATGTCATCATCATAAAGTTTCTTTCCATTTCGTCGACCCAGTGTACCGGCCATAAAGGATCTGTTGGCTTGCCATTAAGTTCTCTGGGCTTTAATTTCAGAAAATGCTCTACCAGTCTGGAGTGGTCTAGAGGCTGCGGGATACGCTCCATATATAGGTGGTTGGTATTGATATCCACCTTGAGCTATTTCAGGATTCGGTATTTGAGTCTGCATGATAGGAGTCTGAGGCGCGTGGGGTACTGTGTTACTTCCCCCTGGTGCTGTGATTGCCTGTCCAGCTGGCATTGGAGGTGTTTGTGCAGCTAGAAGAGTTATGCCTATGGCAGCTTGGATAGTAGCTTGTGCCTGTTGCATCTATTGCAGCTATTGGGCCAGGTTCATTACAACTGTGGCCAAGTCTATAGGTGGAGCTGGCAGATTGGTAGGATTTGCCTGCCCATTTATGATGGATGGTGTCGTGTTCATGTTCCCTTGTGTTTCCGGGTGTGTCTGGTTATCTTCCCCCATAGGTGGTGGTGGTGGGATAGAGTTACGGCTCTGTCGGTTGCTCTGTGTCCCGCCATAAATAAATCTACTAGTAGGATTGCTTGAAATCATTGAACACAAGAGAAAATCATTAATTACTTCATTCCCATATGTGAGGACAATGGAAAATGAATGATCCTCCTCGGGATGAAATGTGTATCCGTATCGATGAAGATCGATCTTTCTGTTAGAGTCGCCACCTAGATTAAGGTCTAGGACCTCGAAAAATGTAGCCTCACCTAAGGTAAGACTTCTATTGACTCGTGACCCAATATATCGGTTCTTTGGTCTGCAAGAGATCGGGTAAGTATTCAGGGTACGGTTATGGGAAGGTGTTAGGCACCCAAACCGCCCGATCAATATCAGCCTCCTAAACTTTCCTTAAACTCTAATTTTGACTGTGCTTGGTCAACTGAATGACTAGGGTTCAATGGGGGATGTCCTAAACCAAGTTGCTAAGTTATTCTAACCTAGGGTTCAGCCAATCATGTTTTAAAGCAAATAAATAAGCAAATGTAATGTACAATATTATACAGTGAACCAAACCAAAGATGGTTCGGTCTTGGACTGAATCTGAGACATGTAAGACATCTCAAACTGCCTACGTATTTCAATCCTGGAATTCAAGTCCAAAAACGTAGTTCGAAAATGGGTTGTGTGACTAAAGATTATGGAAGTGATTTATGCATGTGCTTCAATTAGATTTTTTTGTTCAAGTTAAAGTTTATGCTGGATGTATGGTTGATGGGTGGGTTTGTACCGTATTTGGGATTCCCAAATTACCTACGTATTCTAGGGTGTGCCCTAGAAATTAGGTACGACGTAGTTCAAAATTTTGTGAGAGTCGAATTTAGAATGTGTACCAAATTTCTTTTATTTTTGTCAATAGGATCTAGGGATGAGACCTAAATTTCTATCATTTTTATTTGGGATGTGTACCAAATTCTTTCTATTTTTTTTAATAGGATCTAGGGATGAGACCTAAATTCCTACCATTTTTATTTAGGATGTGTACCAAATTCTTTCTATTTTTGTTAATAGGATCTAGGGATGAGACCTAAATTCCTACCATTTTTAATTTCTTTCCATTTTTAGGGTTTTCTACCCTAATTGCTATTTTCTTTCCATTTTTAGGGTTTTCTACCCTAATTGCAATTTTCTTTCTATTTTTAGGGTTTTCTACCCTAATTGCTATTTTTCTATTTTTAGGGTTTCCTACCCTAATTATTGTATTCAATGATAACAATGTAAGCAATCCAATATAGCAATGTGAGCTCAAATATAGCAGTGTAAACATCCAAATATGGCAATCAACATTTAATATAGCATGTGAGTATGATCATTCCAATCATGGCAGTGTGATTATTCCAATTATGGCAGTATGTGCATATAAGCATCCAAATATAGCATGCGAACAATATAGCATCAAATATGGCATGTGAGAAATAACCAAAGCATGTGAGTCAATCAATCAAAACGTATTTTCAGATCTACGGTCTAGATTCAATGCATCGATTATCAACAATGTGACTGAAATCACATTTGATCAACGATTGAAATTAATTCAAGATCTTAAATCAACAGTTCAGATCATATAACATCTGTTAATCAGACTTTAATGGCTCAAATTAATTCATCATTAAATCATCATCAGATTAAAATCAATGGTTCAGATTAATTAATCATCCATTCACATGATTAGATCTTAAAGATCAACGATTCAGATTAAATTCACATCAATTAGTCAAATTCATTCATTCAAATATTAATTCAATATAAATGGATAAATTTTCATTACATGATCAAAACAAATTTCACATTCAATGGATCGGATTTTGAATGGGCATCATATCAACACGATAAAGAATCAGAATTCAAATTTTCATTCAAGCATATCATGATCATAGGTTCAATCAATGACCCATATTTAATGGAAAGATCAAGGGTAAGATGAGGAATGTTGATCCAATGGTTGGATGAGGGGAACTGGTCTAGGGCTTGATGGACAGGTTTGGGTATTGTAACATGGCTAGGTTCAGGTAAGTGGTGTGAGGTGTTGGTTGGTTTAGTAGGAGATGGAAGTGAGTAGGGTTGGACAGGTGTTTAGATGATTATATGAGTGGAAGCTTGGGTTTGGTGCTTGGTGGGGCTAAAGCAGCAATGGGTATGACACGGTGAGGAATCACGAAGATGGAGTTGCGGTTATGATGATTTCTCCATGGCCAGGTAGCCGGGTGCATGAGGATTATAGGTTGCAAGCTTGGGTGGCTGGGAAGGCATGGGAGTGTATCGGTTGGAGTATATTAGGTGTTGCTGGTTTTATATGGGAATGGTGGATGTCCAGGTGGCTTGGTTTTGGACAGGATGACTGGGTAATTGAAGATATGGGCAGCAAGTGGAATGAACAACATATGCATAAAAAAAACTTAATAGAAAGATAGAAACAAACCGAGTTACCTCATTCTCTCTCTATGTTCTTCTCTACTTCTTCTTCTTTTCTACTCTTCCCCGTTCATTCTTCTCTTTCCCGCAGCTCTCCATTTTCTTCTCCTTTTTTCCCCTCCTTTTCTCCCAAAACTGAGAGCCCAAACTCTTTGAAATTCCCCTTTCACTTTTTTTTTCTTTTTTCTGATTTATTCTTCCTCTTTTCTCTCTCTTCTTCCCTTACTTTTCTCCCAAAACCGAGCTCTCCAAACCCCCCCACGTTTTTCTCTTTATTTCTCTTTTATTCTCCCTCTTTTTTTCTCTTTTGGAATCTCTTAGAAACCTTAAATCCCCCTTCTCCTTTTACGTCTCCTCTCTCTCCCCTTTTTTTCCTTTTTTTTCTCCCAAAGTCGAGCTCTCCAAACCCCCCCCCCCCACGTTTTTCTCTTTATTTCTCTTTTATTCTCCCTCTTTTTTCTCTTTTGGAATCTCTTAGAAACCCTAAATCCCCCTTCTCCTTTTACGTCTCCTCTTTCTCCCCTTTTTCCTTTTTTTTCTCCTAATCTTTTGGATTTACTCCAAAATCGTAAATCCCCTCTCTTTCACGTCTCCTCTCTCCCCTCTTTCCTTTTTTTCTCTAAAAAAATCTTTTGGATTATCTCAAAACCCTAAATCCACTCTCTTTCACGTCTCCTCTCTCTCTTCTTTCCTTTTTTTTCTCCAAAAAAATCTTTTGGATTATCTCAAAACCCTAAATCCCTCTCTCTTTCACGTCCCCTCTCTCTTTCTTTCCTTTTTTTTTCAAAATATTTTGGATTTACTCCAAAATCGAAATCTCTCCCTCTCTCACGTCTCCTCTCTCTCATCTTTCCTTTTTTCTCCAAATCTTTTGGATTTACTCCAAAATCAAAATCTCTCCCTCTCTCACGTCTCGTCTCTCTCATCTTTCCTTTTCTTCAATCTCCTTTTGGATTTTATCATTTATATATAATAATATATATTATATACATATATACACATATATTTAATAACATACATATATATAGTATACAATATATGTAATATATATATAAATACTATGCACATGGATGAACTGATTCGAAATGGGTTGAGACTGGCTTGGGTTGACTGAGTTAAACTGATATGGGTTGAGCTAGGTTGGACCAGAACTGGCTTGAACTGAATTGACTGGATTGATTGGAATTAATTGGATTTTCTCTCTCTATTATTTCATGGACCATTTCGGCTGTCATCCAGTACATAATTTTTTGATAACTTTTATTCCAAATTTTCTATATTCACTTTGTAGAACATTAAAAATGAGGAATATTGGAACTTGAATCACCTCATTTGGAAATAAAATGGCCAACTTATGACTTCTTGAAGTTTAAGCAGGCCAATTATCCATAATTTGGCTGACCATTCTGCATGAGATCCTTCGGAGGCTTCTACCAAAAATATTTTATGTCCACTTTGTAGAGCACTAAAAATGGAACATAATGAGACTGAAATTACCTGATTTGGATATGGGATGATCAAAATATGAATTTTTGAAGATTAAATGATCATTTTCATATGTAATTTTGCATGGGACCCTCCGGAGACTTCTACCCAAGATTTTCCACGTCCACTTTGTAGGACATCACAAATGAAGAATAATGGCTTTGGAATCATCTGAATCCGACGTAGAACGAAAAAGATATGAATCTTTAATGTTCTAACGATAACTTTGCATGCAAGCTTGCATGGGCCCACTGGTGACTTCTACCGGAAATCCTTTACGTCCACTTTGAAGAGGAATAAAAATAAGGTATAATGGTACTTAAACCATATGATTCAGATGTCGGATGATCAAGATATGATGATTTGAGATTCAAACAATCCAACTTACGATAATTTGCATGAAAGCCCCTGGGATTATTTATGATAATTTCAGAAGCCTCCCTTGTACGTATCATCCGACTAAAATGATCATATCTTCTTCATTTGATGTCAGAATCAAGCAATTCTGGTCTCATTTTGAAGATAATTCAATGACCTAGGCATCCATGCAAAATTATAACCCGTGACCTTACTGTGGGACCCATTGAAAATTTTCTTTTGTTCATAGACCCATTGAAAATTTTCTCAAATTTACAGTAAAAAATCTAAACTTTCAATCATCTTTCTTCCTTTTGTTGTCCATATACCAGTAGGACTTTGTTTAGATGGGACGGCAAAAATGGGGTGCTTACAGATGCCCCTCTTGGGCCGAGATTGTGGGCAATTGAGGCCGAAGACAAAAGTGGCCCATTTTTGCATTATTCTGCACTTGATCTGGATTCTACCGTTGCTCCTTAAACTGATGCTGTAACTACTCTCCCTTTTTTTTTTCCACACTGTACAACAAAACAACTGTAGATGTCAAGCTCCATGAGTAGTGACCTCATAAGGTTTGTGACTTTTGCTCAAGACTGCTCATGATGTAACTGTAACTCTCAAGCTTCATGAGTAGCGACCTCATCAGGTCTGTGACTTTGGCTCAAGACCGCTCATGATGTAACTGTAACTGTCAAGCTTCTTGAGTAGGGACCTCATCAGGTCTGTGACTTTGGCTCAAGACCACTCATGATGTAACTGTAACTGTCAAGCTTCTTGAGTAGCGACCTCATCAGGTCTATGACTTTGACTCAAGACCGCTCTTGGTGTAACTGAAACTGTGCTTTGTGCTCTGGATTTGTAAACTCTGGATGTATAGCATTTGGCCGTGTAGCCTTTGGATGTGTAGCCTTTGGCTGTGTAGCCTTTGGCTGTGTAGCCTTTGGCTGTGTAGCTTTTGGCTTTGTAGCCTTTGGACCGAATTTGGGGTGTCCCAAATTACCTACGTATCCTTTGGGACTTCCGTCCTTCCAGAATCAAGTTCCGCGTAGTTCGGGCTGGTTGTTGTGTGTGTGTGTATGTTTTTTTTTTTTCATTTGTTTTTTTCTTTTTCTTGTTCTTTTCAATTCCTTTCTTCATCTTTCTTCATTCCCAAAATGGGTTGAACTCCACTAGGCGATGCCATTTTATTGGCTAGCAACAAAAGACTATGAAATTCTTGGATGTCGTCGAAAATAATGAATGACAAATAGATATTCCAGTCAGATATGTTGAACAATATTTATGCATAACAAGACGACATGTTCACAAGAAATGATACCATAAAATTTTGTGACATTTGAAATAAGTGGCATGTAATGTCAACTCTGTGGAAGACCGTCAGATTAATGGACGGGAGAGAGAGTCTTCAGCCGAAAAGAAAAATCCTCTGATGACAACAAAGTGATGAGACCACCCCCTGTATGGGCGGGATGTAGTGACCAATATCAAAAATTCTGCTCAACACACAACGTGAATCACAACAAACAATCAGGTTCTAAGAAATGGTGTCTATATGTCATTGTACGAGAACCAATTGTCTTATTGCTTTATAACTGAACTTGTCCATCAGCAGGGCTCCAAAGGAGTTGCCCCATGTACATGCCTTGTAATCGAACTCACTCATCATTAGTGTTTCAAAGTAGTTGCTCCATGTCTATGCACCATAGTTGAACTTGTCCACCATCATTGTTCCAATGTAGTATGCTAACCAACCTCATTATTTTGTACAGTTCTTTCTTTTTTTTCTTCTTTTTTTTTTTCTCTCTTTTTTTTTTTTCTTTCTTTCTTTCTTTCTTTTCTCTTTTTTTTTTGTTTGTTTGTTTTTTTTTTTTTGAGCTCATATTTGACTTTGAGGTTGATCTGTAGCATGTTTTATGTTTGTAGACTTCGTGCGCTTGTAGAAGACTTGATCACTTGGATTAATGTAAACTTGATAATGCCTTGTGTCTAGACCCATTCTTCTAAAACTAAATGAACCACTTGTATGAGTCTGTAAATGTTCTCTACTTTCAAGGAATATCCCAAAAAAAATTCTTTCTATAAATTGACCAAATGGGATGACATTTTGATGTTCCAACTTGTATCTTTGAGAATGCTTCACTTTAACTTAATCATTTGTAACTTTTACATGTGTGTTGAACTTTCATAATGCCAGTGGAGTAGAAGTTCAGGTTGTGGCTCATCATCCCAATTGTCATCAGAGTCAGAATTGGCAGTGAACATCGAAAGAGGAAGAAGTATCAAAACTGGGAATGAATGGATTGGAAGTAGTAAAAGCACTACAGTTGATGTCTCAAATGAGATGATTATTGTTCATTTTTTCAGAGCATTTTGGATTGGACCGTCTACAGACACATCGAACTTAAGCCCAAATGACCTATCAGATACTAATGGTAGCCAGTTTAGACAAGTAATTCATCGAGTTATCCCAATTGGATACGACATCATTGACATCAACTTATGATTGGTCGTAGGACCAAATCTCCGTTTAGACTTTCGCTAGTAAGTCTCATTACGCCTATCGATCGACATGTGTTCGACCCTTTCCATCTTGAGCTAAACCCCTCTTGAGTCTATTACCATTTTGATTTATGCCCCAGTTCGGGTTTGACATTCACTTGGCCAATGCCTCAATTTGGGTTAAATGTATTTCAATCTTATGTCCCAGTTTGGATGTCATGAAACTCTGACCTATACCCAGTTGGTCCATCGCCTTTTGGTTTGCCCCACTTTAAATCCATTAACATTTTAATTATCCCCAGTTTAAGGTGCACTGATATTTTTGTTGTGCCCAAATTTAAGGTACACTGACATTTTGGTTGTGCCCCAATTTAGGGTGCACATGAAGTTTAGTTTCTGGCTACCTTAATTTTGAGGTACAATTGACCACATGGTCTTCCTTTTCATCTTGGATTTTGGGAGGTGGGTGGGACATTCTTGAAGGTTCAAGGGCTACTCCTTTGAGTTTAGGTCACCTTGGGTGATGAAAGTAATTTGGGAGTCAGCACTCCATCGGTCAAAGTGGCTCAGTCGCCAAGGGTGAATGAAATGCTTTCCAATCTCAGTTTTTTCCATTTAAATTTGGCAGGTATGCTAGTATGGGAAAGAAACATATAATCTCTCAGAATCTATGATTCAGATTTCTACCCTCTTGGATTCCTCAACTCTGATCTTGGAATTTCAATTCCATTCTGAAATATTTGGGCTTTCAATATACTGTCTTCCAATAATTCCAACATTTTGAGGTACAAAAGTCCTCCTTATGACCATGAACCGAGACATGAACCGTTGATGATGAGACATTCCTATGAGTGGATGCTTTGTCTACTCACTCAGGTGTTCTCTTAAGTCTAGACAATCTTATCCTCCCTAGTTCAACCTTTTTTTTTTCTTTTTTCTTTTTTTGGTTTTTTTTTTTTTTTGGTTTTTTTTTTCTTTCTATAAATAATGAACGAAGGTTAAGACTCAGAAGTGACTGGACATGAGAAGAATACACATACGCATACAAGCTGACTTGACCAAACAAAGTTAGCTCCTTCATGAAAACCGACCATTAGACATCATCTGTAACAATTTATTTGTATTTGAATAATCCCATGATTGGTCTTGGGGCCTCAAGATTCCGAATGGATCATTGTAGCACCAAGGTTCGACCATGTGGTTCATCAAATTTCAAGAAATTAAAACGGATATGCTTATTTGTAGTTTTCATGATGGATGACAAAAGCGGTTCATGATTGAAAAAACTGGTAAATTTCTACTTGATCACAGTATCTATGCCGTGATGAAGATTTTCTGATCGTTTTTTGAGATTGACGTATCAATATTGAACAGATCAACACAATGAACTTTCTACAATGGAGGGCGTGCACAAACCACCCACACTAATGTGTATGCGGGTATACGTAACCCTCACGCTCCCAACAACTGAGAGACAAGAATACTCAAGTGTGGATCCAAACATGTTGACAAGTCAAGGACAAAAATGGGTAGAACTTCGACGTCTCGGATGTAAATATTATGATCGAGTAGATTTTACCATGTTGGTTCAAAGATGGACAAAAAATAACATACATATGGCTCAAACTGGGTTAGGACAGAAAAGGCCACCTTGACGACGATGGGGTAACCTATCACCGAATGCTCGATGAATAATGGGCCCCCATTCCCTTTATATACTATGTTGCAAGGATCCAAGCGACGTGGAGTAGCATAACGCATTCCTAGGCGGATGCAAGAAACGCTCGTTAGAGGCTGCTCGCCGGTTGTGGTCTCACAAAGTACATGCCAAGGCTGTGTGTTTTGCCTAGTGGGCTGCCCCATATGCATGGGACCCGGTTCGGCTACTCGCACGAATGTATGACTAAAACCATTCCCCCCAAAGCAATATGTACAAATAATAAATATATTCCCTAGATCTAGCATCAAATGTCAAGCAAATCAATATAAGAAAAGTATCCTAGGAGTCTGAATATTAATCCCCAGCGGAGTCGCCACTGTGAGGACAATGGAAAATGGATGATCCTCCTCGGGATGAAATGTGTATCCGTATCGATGAAGATCGATCCTTCTGTTGGAGTCGCCACCTAGATTAAGGTCTAGGACCTCGAAAAATGTAGCCTCACCTAAGGTAAGACTTCTATTGACTCGTGACCCAATGTATCGGTTCTTTGGTCTGCAAGAGGTCGGGTAAGTATTCAGGGTACGGTTATGGGAAGGTGTTAGGCACCCAAACCGCTCGATCAATATCGGCCTCCTAAACTTTCCTTAAACTCTAATTTTGACTGTGCTTGGTCAACTGGATGACTAGGGTTCAATGGGGGATGTCCTAAACCAAGTTGCTAAGTTATTCTAACCTAGGGTTCAGCCAATCATGTTTTAAAGCAAATAAATAAGTAAATGTAATGTACAATATTATACAGTGAACCGAACCAAAGATGGTTCGGTCTTGGACTGAATCTGAGACGTGTAAGACATCTCAAACTGCCTATGTATTCTAATCTTGGAAATCAAGTCCAAAAACGTAGTACGAAAATGGGTTGTGTGATTAAAGATTATGGAAGTGATTTATGCATGTGCTTCAATTAGATTTTTTTGTTCAAGTTGAAGTTTATGCTGGATGTATGGTTGATGGGTGGGTTTGTACCGTATTTGGGATTCCCAAATTACCTACGTATTCTAGGGTGTGCCCTAGAAATCAGGTATGATGTAGTTCAAAATTTTGTGAGAGTCGGATTCAGAATGTATACCAAATTTCTTCTATTTTTGTCAATAGGATCTAGGGATGAGACCTAAATTTCTACCATTTTTATTTGGGATGTGTACCAAATTCTTTTTATTTTTGTTAATAGGATCTAGGGATGAGACCTAAATTCCTACCAATTTTATTTAGGATGTGTACCAAATTCTTTCTATTTTTGTTAATAGGATCTAGGGATGAGACCTAAATTTCAACCATTTTTAATTTCTTTCCATTTTTAGGGTTTTCTACCCTAATTGTTATTTTCTTTCCATTTTTAGGGTTTTCTACCCTAATTGCTATTTTCTTTCTATTTTTAGGATTTTCTACCCCAATTGCTATTTTTCTATTTTTCGGGTTTCCTACCCTAATTATTGCATTCAATGATAACAACGTAAGCAATCCAATATAGTAATGTGAGCTCAAATATAGCAGTGTAAACATCCAAATATGGCAATCAACATTTAATATAGCATGTGAGTAAGGGTGTCAAAAATGGGTCCGGACCGGTAGCACGGACCGAGCCAGCCCGATATAACCCGAACCCAACCCGGACCGAACCTTAATGGACATGTTTCGGTCTCGGCTTGTAAAGCCCGACATCGTTTCAGCCCAAATCGAAACCAAACCGGACCAGCCCGTTAAAAAGCCCGAACTAGCTCGAACCAATAATACCTAACCCAAACACCGGTAAGGTCCATTCGGACCCAGTTTCTTAATTTTAATGGTTTTAAATTTTGATGGATTATATTACACTGTTATAGTTCACTTCTTGATCGGAAAGATTATATGAATCTATAGTTGAAAAGAGTATGTTAATTGTTACAATTTATTGAATTACATGCATATAGAATGAATGATTCTAATTTTATAGATAGAAATAATAAAATAGGCCATATATCTTACATATAAAATAGGCCCGATAAGCTTGATAAGCCCGGTCCGGACCGAACCAGCCCGAAATCACCTCAATAAACCCAACCCGATAACAAACCGACACCGGACCAGCCCGATTATTATTGTGTCCAGCGCAGCCCAACCCAGCCCGAACTCTTAATGGACATGTTTTGGGTTGGGCTTATAAAACCCGACACCGATTCAGCCCAGACCGAAACCGGCCCGGACCGGCCCGTTGACACCCTTACATGTGAGTATGATCATTCCAATCATGGTAGTGTGATTATTCCAATTATGGCAGTATGTGCATATAAGCATCCAAATATAGCATGTAAACAATATAGCATCAAATATGGCATGTGAGAAATAACCAAAGCATGTGAGTCAATCAATAAAAACGTATTTTCAGATCGACGGTCTAGATTCAATGGATCGATTATCAATAATGTGATCGAAATCACATTTGATCAACGATTGAAATTAATTCAAGATCTTAAATCAACAGTTCAGATCATATAACATCAATTAATCAGACTTTAATGGCTCAAATTAATTCATCATTAAATCATCATCAGATTAAAATCAATGGTTCAGATTAATTAATCATCCATTAACATGATTAGATCTTAAAGATCAACGATTCAGATTAAATTCACATCAATTAGTCAAATTCATTCATTCAAATATTAATTCAATATCAATGGATAAATTTTCATCACATGATCAAAACAAATTTCACATTCAATGGATCAGATTTTGAATGGGCATCATATCAACACGATAAAGAATCAAAATTCAAATTTTCATTCAAGCATATCATGATCATACGTTCAATCAATGGCCCATATTTAATGGAAAGATCAAGGGTAAGATGAGGAATGTTGATCCAATGGTTGGATGAGGGGAACTGGTCTAGGGCTTGATGGACAGGTTCGGGTATTGTAACATGGCTAGGTTCAGGTAAGTGGTGTGAGGTATTGGTTGGTTCAGTAGGAGATGGAAGTGAGTGGGGTTAGACAGGTGTTTAGATGATTATGTGAGTGGAAGCTTGGGATTGGTGCTTGGTGGGGCTAAAGCAGCAATGGGTATGACACGGTGGTAAATCATGGAGATGGAGTTACGGTGATGATGATTTCTCCATGGCCTGGTAGCCGGGTGCATGAGGATTATAGGTTGCAAGCTTGGGTGGCTGGGAAGGCATGGGAGTGTGTCGGTTGGAGTAGATTAGGTGTTGCTGGGTTTATATGGGAATGGTGGATGGCCAGGTGGCTTGGTTTTGGACGGGATGGCTGGGTAATTGAAGATATGGGCAGCAAGTGGAATGAACAACATATGCATAAAAAAAACTTAATAGAAAGATAGAAATAAAACGAGTTACCTCATTCTCTCTCTATGTTCTTCTCTACTTCTTCTTCTTTTCTACTCTTCCCCGTTCATTCTTCTCTTTCCCGCAGCTCTCCATTTTCTTCTCCATTTTTCCCTCCTTTTCTCCCAAAACTGAGAGCCCAAACTCTCTGAAATTACCCTTTCACGTTTTTTTTTCTTTTTTCTGGTTTATTCTTCCTCTTTTCTCTCTCTTCTTCCCTTACTTTTCTCCCAAAACCGAGTACTCCAAACCCCCCCCTACGTTTTTCTATTTATTTCTCTTTTATTCTCCCCCTTTTTTTCTCTTTTGGAATCTCTTAGAAACCCTAAATCCCCCTTCTCCTTTTACGTCTCCTCTCTCTCCCCTTTTTTTCTTTTTTTTCTCCCAAAATCGAGCTCTCCAAAACCCCCCCACGTTTTTCTCTTTATTTCTCTTTTATTCCCCCTCTTTTTTCTCTTTTGGAATCTCTTAGAAACCCTAAATCACCCTTCTCCTTTTACGTCTCCTGTAAGACCCGCACGCCACGAACCCGGCCTAACCTTATATTTTGTGTCGGGACCCGTCTACATATCATGGTCGAGCCAAGTGGACCAAGTTTGTGAAGAAAAAACCAAGACCCAATATGAAAATTTACCCAAAAACAGTCAAAATGAGGGTAGGGTCGCATGTTTTAACAGGCAGGTCCGACCCTCCCATCGACCCTCACCATCGACCCTCAACCATGGGTCGGGGGTCATGAGTTGTCGACCCCCCATCGACCCACCACGACCCGACATTCGGGAAAAACCTTCCTAAAATTGGCTTCTTCAATTGGAACCTTTCCTAAACTCAATGGGACTTATTTTGGGAGGTTTTGCCCTATGAATAGGACGTCCCGAAGCCTCTTTCACTCCTTTTACAACCCTAATTGGATTGAGAGAAAGAGAAGAGAAGGAAGAGAAGAAGAGAAGAAAAACTTGAAGAAAAGGCTAAGGAAGAAGAGAAAATTCAGAGGAACTCTGAATCTCAGCAAAACTAAGGTATGGATACATTCCCCATGATTTATTTAAGATTTTAGAATGGTTTATGAAGAGGATATGACTTAGAAGAAACCCAAATCATCCATCCATGGTTAGGTTTTCATGGAAAACCATGGAGGAGATCATTAAAACCATGTAGGTAAATAAAGTATAGTTCTAAACCATAGAACATGTATAGAATGGATTGTGGAAGTAAGCCATAGGACCCAACCATGAAAGAGAGAACAAAATATGATATTTTCGACTCAAACAATGGAGGGTCGCACCTAGGGTCGATGGCAGATCCGACCCTAGCATCGACCCTCAGTGTTCGGGAAGTTCAGATTAGGGGGAGGGTCGCACCCAGGGTCGATCATGAGTCTGACCCTACCTCCGACCCTCAGTTAACAGAATGGTTTTTAAATTCAGAATTTATTCTAATTAAATTTTATCGGCTTTGTTAGGTCTTCTAGAAATATAATAACATTATAAAGGTGATTCTAAAGCTTGGAAGAGTATCTATTAGCAAGCTAAGGTGAGGGAACAAGACCTAAACTAACTGGTTAATAATAAACTGTTTTATTTCTTGAGTCCAATGCCATATTGATTCTATGCGTGTATGCTTGTATGCGCATTTAACATGTCATCCAATATTTCTATTATTTGTTCATGCATACTTACTTTATTGTTTATAACATGGTGATGATGATGATGATAGGAATAGGCATGTGAATGTTTATGTTTGGCTAGTGTATATGGTGCGGGTAGGGATGGTATCAACCGGTACAGCCATGACCGTTCTTCATGGGGTGTATATTGTGCCATGGTCTATTCAAGTCATGTCCACTAAGAAAGTGTTAGTGTGCTTGATGCGAGGGGAGCATCAGGGGGAGGACGTGGCATTGTGGTTCAGCCTGGTCACCAGACTCTAGCTCTATCTCTACTTAAGTCTTGTCCACTAACATCGTCGTATCGCCATTACCTTAGCGGAACTAATATGTCGTAGGGTATTAGGCAGGGACGTGGCATTGTGGTTCAGCCTGGTCACCAGACCCTAGCTCTATCTCTATGGATGTATTGAGGGATGTTGGGGTGAGGCCTTGGATACATTGTTTGACATTAGGGTTGGTTAGTTGCAAGCCCAGTTTGCAAGCCCTCGCCAACAGGGGCTTACGTGTTGGTGTGGGCAACCGGTGCAGCCATGCCGTTTTCATGGGGTGTATATTGTCCATGGTGGGTGCATGTGGGGCGACGGTGCTGTTTTCATTGGGCGTTTCCACACACTCGTGTATAGAGGTGCGGCGGCCACTTATCCTTTCTATAGCACGTTGCAAACTTTAAACTAGACCAAAGATATGAATTGATTGCATGCATATGTATTGTTGCATTGTTTTGTTTGCTCACTGAGCCGTGATGTGTGCTCACCCTTTCGAATTCGAATACTTTTAGTTGATGATGCATGTACCACCGTTGAAGATTACATGAACGCTCCTGTGTACGGGCATGTGGCGACAATGGAAGCTGAAGACATAGTGGATACGCATGACTCCTCTTGCGAGTGCAACTCATGCGTATTCGATTAGATTTTGTTTTATTTATTTGGATTTAGTAAGGAGATGTATTCGATATTTTATTTATGTCTCGATTGAAACAACATAATTAGATATTTTATTTATGAGTATCACAATGTGTTTTGGTTTATCATATGTGGGATAGCCTATTTTGAGATCCTGGTTGAACCGTTGGTTTATTGACGGTTCATCACACCATTCTGGTTGGTGTAGAATTGGGGTGTAACAACTTGGTATCAGAGCTCTCGTAGGCCTTACCCATTAAACCTGAATACTACCACTGGAGTCCATGAACTGAGTTAGGATAAATTAAAAGCTTTAATACAAACGAACCATAAACACCTGTGTTGGTTGAGATAGAACTTAAACAAGACAATAATATACATATTAAAGGTGAAATCATATATATACACTCAAACAGAAAGAGAAGATCAAAATTTATCCGGATAAGCAAATAATATAGGGTATTATCTATAAGTGGGGTAGTTATCCAAGTATACAAGGATATAGTACAGTGGCAAGAAGGAAGCATCTGTACAATAGAAAATTGGAATACCGAGTTGGTACTCACAAGATGTGAAACTCGATGTAAGACAGAGGAAGAAGGAAAATGGCTAGTAATGCCAAAACCCCTGTAGAGATATAGAAAAAGATCTCGAGCTAAATCTAAAAAGAGATAAGAGGATAATGGCCATGTAAGTAGATATGTTTATATAGGATGCGGTGCATTATTAACTTACTCTTATGATTATAGAGGATGCACATACTTGATTTTAAATTCTCGTGTCTTGACAGGATACCTTCTTGATTTAACCTGTCAATTGGAGTTACAGGTATTGTTTCTTTAGTATTAGTCCTGATTATACCAATCTGCACCATTCTCATGATCGACAACATGAACAGAGATACGAACTGAATGAACAGTTAAATGCTTAATTATGTTGAGCGTACATCTTCTGATTTATACCTGATTTATTGATGTACGAAATTTTTCTCCAGATTATACCTGATTTACTGATGTGTGAAATCTTTCTCCAGATTTACTCTTGTAGTGCCTTGACCAATGGCATTATATACTCGGGAAAAATGGATGATTTCCCAGGGTCGGATACTGAGGGTCGGATACCCATCGACCCCCACCATCGACCCTGCATAGAAAAGATAGTATTTTTCACTAAATGATCTGAAAAATTTGAAAATACCATTGGTTAGTGTATCCAAATATGAGAATGAAGTATATATTGATCGCCTCACGTGTTCTATGAATTTTCAGACACTACACCACCAGAATAGGAAATGGCTGGGCGAAGAGGGAACAGACGCGGACGTAACCAAATCCCACCACCACCGGTAGATGAAACCAGTCATGAAATTCCTGAAGTACCAGAGAATCCAAATGTGGCACCGCCAGGAGCTAATGATCAGGAAAATCCTACAAATTTGCAAGCCACACCTATAGATTTAGTTACAGTCGTAATGAACTTGGCACAACAACTGCAACAAATACAACAGGTGCAAACTAATATGCAAGCTGCCATAGGCGTGGTTTTTCCAGCTGCACATACGACACAGATGCCAGTAGGACAGGCAAACACAGTACCAGGGGGAAATAATGCAGTACCCATGCACCACAAACACCAGTCATGCAAGCTCCAGTGCAAAACCCTGAGATAGCTCAAGGTGGTTATCAGTACCAACCACCTATGTACGGGGCCTATGCTCCGTATCAGCTGGACCGCTCCATATCTATTAACCAAACACGCCCACTTGACTTGGGATATATACAAAGAAGCATTCTTTGAGAAATACTTCCCTAGAAGTTTTAGAGATTCTATGGAGAGAGAGTTCTTGAGTTTATATCAGGGGCAGATGACTGTCGACGCATATCAACAGCGTTATGAGGAGCTGTTTTTCTTTGCACCAGTCAGTATGCAAGAGGAGGATACGAAAACCCGAAGGTTCGTCATGGGACTTAGGGGAAGCATACGCGAACATGTTTTGGGACTGGAGAAGAAAATCTACAATGAAGCTGTACAAATTGCTCGAGTGATAGAGTCGAGCCAGAAAGAGAGCTATTTTACTCAAAATAGGGGAATAAAAAGGTCAAATGAAACTTTTTACAACGGAGGCAACACCAAGGTATTCGAACCCTTCCGTACCCAGGGCTTCAATGCTGCAACCAAAACTATTTCAGCAACCCCACGGCATCCAAAGCAAAATGGTGAGGGGATCAGGTGTTTTAATTGCAACCAAGTAGGGCATGTCTCAAGAGAGTGTACTAAGCCCAGAAAACAACTACAACAAGGAGGAGTTTATGCTGTTTCAGCCAAGGATGCTGCCGCATCATCTGATGTGGTCACAGGTATAACCTGAACCTATCATTTTATGTTACATTGCATGAGCATGTAGACTAAATTAAAACAAATCACAGGTATCGTACCTAGTAATGCCATTCCTGCCAAAGTGCTCTTTGATTATGGAGCTACTCATCCTTTTATATCTGTGTTATTTGGAAAGAAACTAAATATACCCCTTAAATATGTAGATTACAAACTGTTTATATGATCGCCGATGGGAATTATGAAGTCCAAGGAAGGACCCAGTATAAATGCTACCTTATGTTCCGCAGCAATAGATTTAGATTTGGAAGGAGAGTAACATATAATAGAAACTCATGATGATCCAATTAAGCGAGAATTTATGGATGAACTTATGGAGCAATAGTTCGTCGATTGCGCTTGTGGCATTAAAGATCATCTCTGAATTGATGGATGAAGTAGAAGCAGTAATTTTGTTAGGTTTGTATATAAGAACAATACAAGAAGATTTAGAGAAAGAAAAACCTAACCCTGACTTACTTTGGATGCGGATACGGTACTCAGATACAAAGGTAGATTCTGAATACCTGAAGATAAAGACTCGGATATCATGAAGAGGATAATGATAAGAGCCCATTGTACTCCTTATTCAGGACATCCTGGAGTACCAATATGTATCATGACCTGAAGAGATTGTACTAGTAAAGAGGAATGATAACAAATGTAGCTTAGGGCGTGTTCCAGTGTCTGAATTATCAGCAAGTAAAAGCTACAAGACAAAGACTACCATGGCTTACAATTAAAAAATATCGGAGCCAGTCTGAAAGTGGAACTGCATTACAATGAACTATGTCACCGGTATACCACTGATCGGTTGACGCAGTTTGGGTGATTGTTGATCGCCTTATGAAGATAGCTCATTCCATTGCTATACAACCTCGGTATGCTTTGGAGCGGCTAACTGAGCTATATATGGAAAATATTGCCAGACTGAATGGTATGCATGAGAGCTTAGTGTCGGTCAGAGGCTTATGCTTTATTTCGAAGTTTTGGGAGGATCTACAGAAGATAATGGGAACAAAGTTAAAGTTTAGTACCACACTTTACCTCAGACCGACGGACAGTCGGAGCGGACTATACAGATCCTAAGAGCTATGCTCCGAGCTTGTAGAATTGATTTCAAGGAGTTGGAGTTGAGAAGTTACCGTAAATTGAAGTTGTTATTAAGCTACCATGTAAATGTTACCTATAAAGCATGGTACGATAGAAATGTCAAATTCCTTTTCTTTTGGAATGAAGTTAGTGAATGAAGAGTTTTAAGACCTACGTTAATTGTAGAAACCTGTCGAGTGGCAGACAAGATCAAAGAAAAGGGGTAGAATAGCTCAAGTTGTCAAAAGAGACACCAAGACCTTGAGTTCTCCATAAGTGACAAAGTGTTCTTGAAGATATCACTTATGCGTAGTTTGAAACGATTAGACAAGAAGGGGAAAGTCATATTTTATATATGTGTTGGATCTTATAAACTTTGGAGAGAAGTAGAAAAGTTGCATATCAATTAGCGTTACTGCTATCCATGTTTAGTGTGCATGATGTATTTCGTGTGTCTCTATTGTAGAAATACATTGGAGATCCATATCAAAGGTATTGACCATGGAATCATTGGATTAGATAAAATGTTTAACTATTGAAGTGGTACCAGCCTAGTTCACTAGTGGAAAGATACAATATTTCCAAAGCCAGGATAATTATTATATGAAGGTAACCTGGCAAAGACAATACGTGGAGAAGAGTGCATAGGAGGAAGAAGATTCAATGCGAAAATAGAATTCCCACCTATTGACTCCGAAGTAAATTCAAAATTTTGAGGACAAAATTTATTTTAAGGACGGGGGAGTTGTAAGATCCATACTTTCAAATTTCGAGGACGAAATTTCTTTTAAGGGTGGTGGAGTTGTAAGACCCGCACGCCACGAACCCGGCCTAACCTTATATTTTGTGTCGGGACCCGTCTACATATCATGGTAGAGCCAAGTGGACCAAGTTTGTGAAGAAAAAACTAAGACCATATATGAAAATTTACCCAAAAACAGTCAAAATGAGGGTAGGGTCGCATGTTTTAACAGGCAGGTCCGACCCTCCCATCGACCCTCACCATCGACCCTCAACCCTGGGTCACAGGGTCTATGAGTTGTCCGACCCTCCCATCGACCCTCACCATCGACCCTCGACATTCGGGAAAAACAGCACGAATCAAAAATTGAGAAACCTTCCTAATTTCAATTGGAACCTTTCCTAAACTCAATGGGACTTATTTTGGGAGGTTTTGCCCTATGAATAGGACGTCCCTAAGCCTCTTTCACTCCTTTTACAACCCTAATTGGATTGAGAGAAAGAGAAGAGAAGGAAAAGAAGAAGAGAAGGAAAACTTGAAGAAAATGCTAAGGAAGAAGAGGAAATTCAGAGGAACTCTGAATCTCAGCAAAACTAAGGTATGGATACATTCCCCATGATTTATTTAAGACTTTAGAATGGTTTATGAAGAGGATATGACTTAGAAGAAACCCAAATCATCCATCCATGGTTAGGTTTTCATGGAAAACCATGAAGGAGATCATTAAAACCATGTAGGTAAATAAAGTATAGTTCTAAACCATAGAACATGTATAGAATGGATTGTGGAAGTAAGCCATAGGACCCAACCATGAAAGAGAGAACAAAATATGATATTTCGGCTCAAACCATGGAGGGGTCGCACCACAGGGTCGATGGTAGATCCGACCCTAGCATCGACCCTCAGTGTTCGGGAAGTTCAGATTAGGGGGAGGGTCGCACCCAGGGTCGATCATGACTCTGACCCTACCTCCGACCCTCAGTTAACAGAATGGTTTTTAAATTCAGAATTTATTCTAATTAAATTTTATCGGCTTTGTTAGGTCTTCTAGCAATATAATAACATTATAAAGGTGATTCTAAAGCTTGGAAGAGTATCTATTAGCAAGCTAAGGTGAGGGAACAAGACCTAAACTAACTGGTTAATAATAAACTGTTTTATTTCTTGAGTCCAATGCCATATTGATTCTATGCGTGTATGCTTGTATGCGCATTTAACATGTCATCCAATATTTCTATTATTTGTTCATGCATACTTACTTTATTGTTTATAACATGGTGATGATGATGATGATAGGAATAGGCATGTGAATGTTTATGTTTGGCTAGTGTATATGGTGCGGGTAGGGATGGTATCAACCGGTACAGCCATGACCGTTCTTCATGGGGTGTATATTGTGTCATGGTCTATTCAAGTCATGTCCTCTAAGCAAGTGTTAGTGTGCTTGATGCGAGGGGAGCATCAGGGGAGGGACGTGGCATTGTGGTTCAGCCTGGTCACCGACTCTAGCTCTATCTCTACTCAAGTATTGTTCACTAACATTCGTCGTATCGCCATACCTTAGCGGAACTAATATGTCGTAGGGTATCGGGGGGCGTGGCATTGTGGTTCAGCCTGGTCACGGACCCTAGCTCTATCTCTATGGATGTATTGAGGGAAGTTGGGGTAAGGCCTTGGATACATTGTTTGACATTAGGGTTGGTTAGTTGCGAGCCCGGTTTGAAGCCCTCGCCAACGGGGGGCTTACGTGTTGGTATGGGCAACCGGTGCAGCCATGCCATTTTCATGGGGTGTATATTGTCCATAGTGGGTGCATGTGGGGCTGTGCCGTTTTCATTAGGCGTTTCCACACACTCGTGTATAGAGGTGCGGCGGCCACCTATCCTTTCTATAGCACATTGCAAACTTTAAACCAGGACCAAAGATATGAATTGATTGAATGCATATGTATTGTTGCATTGTTTTGTTTGCTTACCGGAGCCGTGATGTGTGCTCACCCTTTTCGGTTCGAATACTTTTAGTTGATGATGCAGTACCACGTTGAAGATTACATGAACGCTCACTGTATGCGGGCATGTGGCGACAATGGAAGGCAAGGACATAGTGGATACGCATGACTCCTCTTGCGAGTGCAACTCATGCGTATTCGATTAGATTTTGTTTTATTTATTTGGATTTAGTATGGACATGTATTCAATATTTTATTTATGCCTCGGTTGAAACAACATAATTAGATATTTTATTTATGAGCATCACGGTTAAATTTCTCGAGTTCATTATCCGTAAGACTTCCGCTATTTATTTTATTACCTCTAATTAATGTGGAATGTGTTTTGGTTTATCATATGTGGGATAGCCTATTTTGAGATCCCGATTTGAACCATTGGTTTATTGACGGTTCATCACACCATTCGGTTGGTGCGGAATTGGGGTGTGACATCCCTCTCTCCCCTTTTTTCCTTTTTTTTCTCCTAATCTTTTGGATTTACTCCAAAACCGTAAATCCCCTCTCTTTCACGTCTCCTCTCTCCCCTCTTTCCTTTTTTTTCTTCAAAAAATCTTTTGGATTATCTCAAAACCCTAAATCCACTCTCCTTCCACGTCTCTCTCTCCTCCTCTTCCTTTTTTTCTCCAAAAATCTCTTTAGGACTATCTCAAAACCCTAAATCCTCTCTCCTTCACGTCTCCTCTCTCTTTTCTTTCCTTTTTTTCTCAAGATCTTTTGAATTTACTCCAAAACTGAAATCCCTCTCTTTCACGTCTCCTCTCTCTTTTCTTTCCTTTTTTTTCAAAATCTTTTGGGTTTACTCCAAAACCAAAATCTCTCCCTCTCTCACGTCTCCTCTCTCTCATCTTTCCTTTTTTCTCAAAATATTTTGGATTTACTCCAAAACCAAAATCTCTCCCTCTCTCACGTCTCCTCTCTCTCTCATCTTTCCTTTTTCTTCAATCTCCTTTTCGATTTTATCATTTATATATAATAATATATATTATATACATATATACACATATATTTAATAAGATACATATATATATATAGTATACAATATATATAATATATATAAATACTATGCACATGGATGAACCGATTCGAAATGGATTGAGACGGCTTGGTTGGCCCGAGTTAACCGATATGGGTTGAGCTAAGTTGGACCAGAACCAGCCTGAACTGAGTTGGTCGGATTGATTGGAATTAATTGGATTTTCTCTCTCTATTATTTCATGGACCATTTTCGTTGTCATCCCGCACATAATTTTTTGATAACTTTATTCCAAATTTTCTACATTCACTTTGTAGAACATTAAAAATGAGGAATATTGGAACTTGAATCACCTCATTTGGAAATAAAATGGCCAACTTATGACTTCTTGAAGTTTAAGCGGCCAATTATCGATAATTTGGCTGACCATTCATGAGATCCTTCCGAGGCTTCTACCAAAAATATTTTACGTCCACTTTGTAGAGCACTAAAAATGGAACATAATGAGACCCGAAATCACCGATTTGGATATGGGATGATCAAAATATGAATTTTGAAGATTAAATGATCATTTTCATATGTAATTTTGCATGGGACCCTCCGGAGACTTCTACCCAAGATTTTCCACGTCCACTTTGTAGGACATCACAAATGAAGAATAATGGCTTTGGAATCATCTGAATCCGACGTAGAACCGGAAAAGATATGAAGCTTTAATGTTAACGATAACTTTGCATGCAAGCTTGCATGGGGCCCACCTGGGTGACTTCTACCGGAAATCCTTTATGTCCACTTTGAAGAGGACTAAAAATAAAGAATAATGGTACTTAAACCATATGATTCGGATGTCGGATGATCAAGATATGATGATTTGAGATTCAAACAATCCAACTTACGATAATTTTCATGAAAGCCCCTAGGAATATTTATGATAATTTTAGAAGCCTCCCTGGATCGTATCATCCGACTAAAATGATCATATCTTCTTCATTTGATGTCGAGAATCGAGCAATTCGGGGTCTCATTTTGAAGATAATTCCATGACCTAGGCATCCATGTAAAATTATGACCCGTTACCTTCTTGTGGGACCCATTGAAAACTTTCTTTTGTTCATGAATCCATTGAAAACTTCCTCAAATTTACAGTCAAAAAATCTAAACTTTCAATCATCTTTCTTCCTTTGTTGTCCATATACGAGTAGGACTTTGTTTGGTTGGGACGACAAAAATGGGTGCTTACGAGATGCCCCTCTTCGGCCGAGATTGTGGGCAATTGAGGCCGAAGACAAAAGTGGCCCATTTTTGCATTATTACGCACTTGATCCGGATTCTACCGTTTGCTCCTTGAACCGATGTTGTAATTACTCTCCCTTTTTTTTTTTTCACACCGTACAACAAAACAATTGTAGATGTCAAGCTCCTTGTGTAGTGACCTCATAAGGTTTGTGACTTTGGCTCAAGACTGCTCATGATGTAACTGTAACTATCAAGCTTCTTGAGTAGCGACCTCATCAGTCCGTGACTTTGGCTCAAGATCGCTCATGATGTA
>CM053274.1:67320750-67347939 GCA_028583415.1 Protea cynaroides
TCGGGTGACCAACAAAGAAAAGCCTCCAATAAAAATTGAATTTTTACGATTAGAAAAATTTTAATTTGAAGAAAACGATATAAATGGGGGAAAACCTAGTTTTGAAAGCTTCAAAATACGAGATAGTAGAGAGTATACCTGAAGAGACGGAGCGGAAGTCGCAAATGGAAGAGAAGATCACCAAACACCAGGAGTCACTACTGTAGCAACTCAGGAAACCGAGTTGAGTAGGAAGGAAGGAGAGAGAATGGGAAACGAATCCAAAATCGGGATTAAAAACCTGATTTTGGATCGTAGGGTCGCAGAATTCGACCAAGACATGCGACCCTACGATCGACCTTGTCATCGACCCTAGCCTCTCGGTGATCTGACAGAGAACTAGGGGTCGGACCTAGGGTCGGATATATACCGACCCTACCATCGACCCTAGGCTCTCGGTAAGCTGACAGTAATTCTCAAGGTCGCATACCCTGGGGTCGCATAAGGACAGACCCTATCATCGACCCTACGATGGAAAATACAGTATTTTGCTAAAATGATTTGAAAATTTTGAAATTTGTATTGATTAGTTTGATTTGGACTTAAGAGAATAAATTATATTGATGGCCTCACATGTGCTATGATTGTTTTCAGACACTACTACCACCAGAACAGGAAATGGTTGGGCGAAGAGGGAACATATGAGAATGTAACCCAATTCCACCACCACTACCTGTGGAGGAAGACAACCACGTAAATCAGGAAGCACAAGAGAACCTGAATACAGCACCGCCAGTGGCTAATGGCCAGGCAAATCCTATTAACTTTCTAGTCCCACCTACAGATCTGGCTACGGCGGTAATGAACTTGGCACAACAGCTGCAGCAAATACAACAGGTGCAATCTAATATGCAAGCTGCCATAGGCATGACTTTTCTAGCTGCACATACGACACCGATGCCAGTATGACAGGCAAGCACAGTACCCGGGGGAAGTAACATGGTACCCCATGCTCCTCAAACACCAGGCATGCAGGCTCTAGTGCAGAACCCTAAAGTAGCTCAGGGTGGATATCAGTACCAACCACCTATGAATGGGGCCTATGCTTTGTATCAGCTGGACCACTCCAGACTGGTCGAGCATTTCCTGAAGATGAAGCCCAAAGAATTTAATGGTAAGCCAGTAGATCCTTTGTGGCCAGCACACTGGGTTGATGAAATGGAAAGAAACTTTATGATGATGACAGTGAATGAAGAGAAGAAAGTGTTGTGCGCCACATTTATGCTAAAGGGCGATGCACATCATTGGTGGAAGTCTACCAGGATATATTTGTTAACCAAACACACCCAATTGACCTGGGGTATATATAAAGAGGCATTCTTTGAGAAGTAATTTCCTAGAAGTTTCAGAGATTCTATGGAGAGAGAGTTCTTGAGTTTATATCAGGGACAAATGACTGTCGACGCATATCAACAGTGTTATGAGGATCTGTTCTTCTTTGCGCCAGTTAGTATGCAAGAGGAAAATACAAAGACCCGAAGGTTTGTCATGGGACTTAGGGGAAGCATCCGTGAGCATGTTCTGGGCTTGGAAAAGAAAATTTACAATGAAGCGGTACAAATTGCTCGAGTAATAGTGTCGAGCCAGAAAGAGAGCCAACTAGAACTTCATATAACGGAGGGAATACAAGGACATTCAAACCCTTCCGTACTCAAGGCTTTAATGCTGCAGCCAAGACTACCTCAGCAACCCCATCGCAACTGAAACAAAATGGTGAAGGAATAAGGTGTTTTAACTGCAATCAAGTGGGACATATTTCAAAGGAGTGTCCTAAGCCCAGGAAGCAGCTACAACAAAGAAAGGTTTATGCAGTTACATCTGAGGATGCTGCCGCATCACCTGATGTGGTCATAGGTATGACCTGAACCTTTCACTTTGTGATTGCATTGTGTGAGCATGTAGACTAAATTAAAACAAATCACAGGTATCATACCTATTAATGGTATACCCGCTAGAGTACTCTTTGATTCTGGAGCTACTCATTCTTTTATATCTGTGTCGTTTGGAAAGAAGCTAAATCTACCCCTCAAATCTTTAGACTACAAACTGCTTGTACGATCACCAATGGGACTAGAAGTGGAATTAGAAAAGGGTTATGGACCATGTCCAGTTCTTATTGACGAGAAGACTTTGGATGCAACCTTGATCCAACTTGAGATGGCAGACTTTGACATCATCTTGGTAATGGACTGGTTAGTTCGACATTCTGCAAACCTATTATGTGCAGAAAAGAAGCTGACATTTAAAGACAAGGAAGGAACATAGTTAGTTTTGCGGGAACCAAACTACCCCATAAACGAAAACTCCTCCTCTCGGCATTGAAGGCTAGAAAATGCCTTGAGAAAGGAGGAGTTGGGTATCTGGTCTCAGTGGTCAACCTCACCAAGGAAGCCCCACGAATGGAGGATATTGATGTTGTGCGTGACTTCCCAGATGTATTTCCTGAAGAATTACCAAGACTACCACCTGACCGAGCTACAGAGTTTGTTATAAATTTGATACCAGGAGCCGCACAAGTATCTAAAGCACCCTGTCGAATGACTCCCACTGAACTGAAGGAATTGAAGGTGCAGTTACAAGAATTATTGGACAAGGGTTACATCAGACCTAGCATATCACCATGGGAAGCGCCAGTATTATTCGTAAAGAAGAAGGACGGTAGTGTTCAACTATGTATAAACTATCGGGAACTGAATAAGCTGACAATCAAGAATCGGTACCCATTGCCTCGGATCGATGACTTGTTCGATCAGTTGCAAGGTGCTAAGGTGTTCTCCAAGATCGATCTTCGGTCAGGATACCATCAGTTGAAGATTAAGGATGGTGATATTCCCAAGACAGCATTCAAGACCAGATATGGACCTTATGAATTTTTGGTCATGTCTTTTGGATTGACGAACGCACTAGTAACTTTTATGGAACTTATCGGGTATTCCATGATATGTTAGATACGTCGGTCATTGTATTCATTGATGATATATTGGTCTACTCCAAGGATAAGGAAACTCATATTATGAATCTAAGCGCTGCTCTGCAGCGATTACGAAAAGGGAAGCTTTACGCCAAATTTACAAAGTGTGAGTTTTGGTTAAATGAAGTCGCTTTCTTAGGCCATGTTGTATCCGCTAAAGAAATTAAAGTGGACCCTAGTAAGATTGAAGCCATTGTGAAGTGGAAAGCAACGAAGAGTATTGCAAAAATTAAAAGTTTTCTAGGTGTAGATGGGTATTACCGATGATTCGTGGAAGATTACTCCAGGATCGCCGTACCGCTTACCAGTTTGACTAAGAAAGAAGAGAAGTTTATTTGGACTGACAAATGTGAGAACAGTTTTCAAACATTGAAGGCAAGATTTGTAAGACCCGTATCAAACTAACCCGGTCTTACCCCCTTGAACCAGGTCTACCCATCATGGTCGAACCAAACGGATCAAGTGCGTAAAGGAGATCATGATCCCAGGTATTAAACTGACCCAAAAACACTAAAAATAAGGGGAGGGTCACATCCAGCAAGGGAGGGTCGGACCCCCCCAGTATAAAAGTCAGACCCCCAATTTTATATCGGGGGTCGGACATCTTAAGGACCAGGGGTCGACGGGATCTCTGACCCCCCTATCGACCCCCGGTAATCGGTTAAAACAGCACGAACCAAAAATTAGGAAACCTTCCTAATTTCAATGAGATTCCTTCCTAATTTCAATGGGACGTATTTTGGAAGTTTCTACTCTATAAATAGGACGTCCCTAAGCCTCTTTCACTCCTTTTAGAACCCTAATTGGATTGAGAGAAAGAGAAGAGTAGGAGAAGAGAAAGAGAAGAGAAGGAAAGTGGAGAAGAAGATCAAGGAGAAGGCTTCAGAGAAACAAGCCTAATTCTTAGGTATGCATACTATCTCCATGTAATTCTACAGACCTTAGAATAGCTAGAGAAGAGGGAATGATCTAGGAGAAATCCAAATCATCCACCCATGGTTAGGTTTTCATGGAAAACCATGGGGGAAATTATGAAAGCTATATAGGTGAATGAACTACGGTTCTAGGCCATAGAACATGTGTGTAATGGATTGTAGAAGCAAGCCATAGGACCCCAAACACAAAGAATGGACTGAAGGATGAAAAATTGACAAAACCACAGGGGGTCGCACGGGGGTCGATGGCCAATCGACCCTACCAGACCCTGATCATCAACCCCCAGTGTTCGGGAAGTCCAGAATAGGGGTGGTCACACCCAGGGTCGATGGAACCTCCGACCCTAGCATCGACCCCCAGTTAGTAGCATGCTTTTTAAAGTCTGATTGATTCTAATTAAATTATATCGACTTGGTTAGGTTTTCTAGTGATATAATATCGATATATAGTTGATTTTAAAGCTTGAAAGAGGACCTACGATCAAGTAAAGGTGAGGGAACAAGACCTAAACTAATTGGTTAATAATAAACTGTTTTATTTTGAGTCCAATGCCATGAATGATTTTATGCGTGTATGATTGTTATGTGCATTCAACATGTCATCCAATATTTCTATTATTACTGTTCATGCATATTTATTTATTGTTTATGACATGATGATGATGATGATGATGATAGGAATAGGCATGTGGATGTATGTGTGTGGTTGGTGTGCTTGATGCGAGCGAGTATCAGGGAGAGGTGTTATAGGCGGGGCCTCAGCACTCTAGCTCTATCTCTAACTCAAATCTTGTCCACTAACATCGTCGTATCGCCATTACCTTAGCAGAACTAATACGTCGTAGGGCATCAGGGGGGGACGTGATACTGTGGTTCATCCTGGTCACCAGACCCTAGCTCTATCTCTATGGACGTATTGAGGGATGCTGGGGTGAGGCCTTGGATACACTGTTTGACATTAGGATTGGTTAGTTGTGAGCCCAGTTTGCGAGCCCTCGGCAAGGTTCGCCGGGCGCAGGTGTCTCCAAAAGGCTGTTAAGGTATGGGCAACGGGTACAGCAATAAACGTGACCTTTGTGTGTACATTGTCCATGAATTGGATGCATGTGAGTCGACAATAAACGTTACCTTTGGGCGGCTTCACTCACTCGTGTATAGAGTTGCGGCGTCAATAAACGTGATCTTTGACCACCTATCCTTTCTATAGCACATTGCAAACTTATTTACCAGACCAAAGATATGAATTGAATGCATGCATATGTTTGTTGCATTGTTTTATTTGCTCACTGAGCCATGATGTGTGCTCACCCTCTCGACGTCGAATATTTTTAGTTGATGATGCAGGTACCACAGTTGCAGATTATATAAATGATTCGGTGTATGCGCGTTTTGCTGCAATAGAGGCTGAAGACTTTGAAAATACGCATGACCCCTCATGCGAGTGCAACTCATGTGTGTTCTATTAGGATTTTTATTTGGATTTATAAAAGATGTAATTGATATTCTATTTACTTATGTCTCAGTTGATACAATAATAATTTGATATTTTAATTATGATTATTACATTTAAAATGCTCAGTTCATTTACTATAAGACTTCCGTTATTGTGTATTTATTCTGATTATGTTGTGGATGTGCGTGGTTTTATTTCTAATGGATACTGCCTACTAGAGATCTTGGTTAAACCGTTGATTTATAACGGTTCATCACACCGTTCTGAATGGTACAGAATTGGGGTGTGACAACTTGGTATCAGAGCATCCCAGGCGTTATCTGTGAAACCGTATACTTCCATAAAAGGTCGTGAACTGAGATAGGATAAAAATTTAAAAGATGTAATAATAACACACCATAAACATCTGTGTTGTTTGAGACTAAACTGAAAGAGAATAATGCATCTATTAAATGAGAAATAAATTTATATACAATTAAAAGGAAGAACAAATGTTTATATATATATGATTAAAGTAGAGTACAGTCCACAGTCCGGACAGTTACTCTGAAATACAAAAAGAAAAAGAAACGAAGTACATCAAGAAGCTGGAGGTGATGGGGGGAGGCGGTGCCTCACGGTCTCTATCATAATCCTTAGCGTAGACTCTGGTCAACCAAGCTATCTGAGTCTGGGTCGTCTGGAGACTAGCTATGAGATCAGCCACCCGCTTGTCAGTCACACGCTGAGCATCCCTCAACTCTCCCATCCGCTGATCCGATACGTGCTGAGCAGCTAGAAGATCTCCCACCCGCTGATCGGACGAGTGCTGAGCCTCTAGAAGCTCTCTCATTCTCAGGTCAGACATATGCTGAGCCTTTCGTATCTCGTGTAATATCATCATCATGTCATCAGATGAAGTATACAAAGGACCAACTGCATGCGAAGGACCAGCTGAAGAAGACGGACCAGCTCCAGTAGCATGAGTAGGTGATGGAGGGGGTATGGCATCTACATCCATATACAGCCGATCGTCATCATCCCCAGGAACCCCTACTCCAGCGGCTGCTGCTGCAGCCTCAGCATCTGCCATCTCCACTCGAGTGTGAGGGCGCACCATCGCGTTCCTCTCCTCATCACTGACCTGGGCATCCCACATGCCCATCTTGCAAATAGTCTCCCAATCCAGAGGCGATGAGAAGGATTTCTCCTGAATCTTCTCATCCACTAGGTCAACCCCCAGGCGGGTAAGCAAGGTAGTGATCATGCGTCCGTAAGGAAGGTTGCCAGTGTGACTGGGCAATGTAGCACTGATCATGGTACGCATAATGATGTATGGAAGGCAGATGGGCTGCCTAGTGCATATACAGTATAAGAGATACTGGGTCAGTTGGGAGATCCTCTCGTAATGACCACTCTGCAGTATTAGGTTATGTTGAATGATCTTCCAGTATACCCGTGGATCTGAACGCAGATAACACGCTCTCATCTGCCCGCGATCAGGTCGGAGGAGCTGACTATCAATCTCAGCCCTCATCTGTAGAGAGAAGAACTGGGGCTCTCCAGGAGCACAGAACACCATGGGACCAGCATAGGAAATTCCCAGTAGGTCGGCCAGTTGCCGATAATCAAATGAGATGTCAACTCCCTTGACGTAGCTCGTGATGCGCAGCTCATCACCCCTCTCCACATCATTGTAATCTCCCACCACCTGGAGATTATAGTAGAACTGGCGTACCAAATCAGGACGGGTACACGCGTCATAAGTGATGACAGGGAGCCATCCCATATCACCAAATGCTCTCTTCACATTGAACAAGGCTAACTCAGCCAAGTTCACTTTGTGGCCTCCCTCTACCTTCTTGCGAGCATAGTGGGCATATTGTGTCTCAACTTTGTTGGAACGGAAGCGAAGATGGTCGCGAACTCTGGGTACCTTGGTACGAGCCATAGTATCTGCAAATATGAAAGAAAAACAAATAATGGATTAGTAGAGAGGAAAAACCCGAGATTTCGACGTAATAACGATGTAAATTGAACAAAAAACTTCACTTTTCACCCATACAGTGGGCAGGAGGACGTACAAAGATCCTAAACTAACTTGTGAGACTCAAACAATCAGAAATTTCAACTAATTAGATTGAATTGCAAGAAATTTCAAGAAATTCAAAATTTCACCTAAATTAGGCCAAAAAATGAAAATTTTGAGTTTCTCGATAACCAACCGATGAAACTCAAATATTTTTGAGGGCTTTCGTTCCTCGAGTCACCAATAACAAAAGCCCCAAATAAAAATCAATTTCTTACGGTTGGAAAAAGTTTAATTTGAAAAATACAAGATAAGATGATACCCATCGACCCCCACCATCGACCCTACAGTGAAAACACAGCATTTTCGACAGAATAATCTGAAAAACTTGAAATTTGCAATTGTTAGTGGATTTAAAAAATATGGTGTAAGCACCCCATTTTTGCCGTCCCAACTAAACAAAGTCCTACTGGTATATGGACAACAAAAGGAAGAAAGATGATAGAAAGTTTGGATTTTTGACTGTGAATTTGAGAAAATTTTCAATGGGTCTGTGAACAAAAGAAAGTTTTCAATGGGTCCCACAGTAAGGTCACGGATTATAATTTTGCATGGATGCCTAGGTCATGGAATTATCTTCAAAATGAGACCAGAATTGCTCGATTCTGACATCAAATGAAGAAGATATGATCATTTTAGTCGGATGATACGTACAAGGGAGGCTTCTGAAATTAGCATAAATAATCCCAGGGGCTTTCATGTAAATTATCGTAAGTTGGATTGTTTGAATCTCAAATCATCATATCTTGATCATCCGACATCTGAATCATATGGTTTAAGTACCATTATTCCTTATTTTTAGTCCTCTTCAAAGTGGACGTAAAGGATTTCCGGTAGAAGTCAGTAGTGGGCTCCATGCAAGCTTGCATGCAAAGTTATCGTTAGAACTTTAAAGCTTCATATCTTTTCCGTTCTACGTCGGATTCAAATGATTCCAAAGCCATTATTCTTCATTTGTGATGTCCTACAAAGTGGACGTGGAAAATCTTGGGTAGAAGTCTCCGGAGGGTCCCATGCAAAATTACATATGAAAATGATCATTTAATCTTCAAAAATTCATATTTTGATCATCCCATATCCAAATCAAGTTATTTCAGTCTCATTATATTCCATTTTTAGTGCTTTACAAAGTGGACGTAAAATATTTTTGGTAGAAGCCTCCGAAGGATCTCATGCAGAATGGTCTGCCAAATTATCGATAATTGGCCTGCTTAAACTTCAGAAGGTCATAAGTTGGCCATTTTATTTCCAAATGAGGTGATTCAAGTTCCAATATTTCTCATTTTTAATGTTCTACAAAGTGAATGTAGAAAATTTGGAATAAAAGTTATCAAAAAATTTTGTGCGGGATGACAACGGAAATGGTCTATGAAATAATAGAGAGAGAAAATCCAATTAATTCCAATCAATCCAATCAACTTAGTTCAAGCTAGTTCTGGTCCAACCTAGCTCAACCCATATCAGTTTAACTCACTCAACCCAAGCCAGTCTCAACCCATTTCGAATCAGTTCATCCATGTGCATAGTATTTATATATATTATATATATTGTATACTATATATATGTATGTTATTAAATATATGTGTATATATGTATATAATATATATTATTATATATAAATGATAAAATCCAAAAGGAGATTGAAGAAAAGGAAAGATTAGAGGGAGGAGACGTGAGAGAGGGAGAGATTTCGGTTTTAGAGTAAATCCAAAAGATTTTGAGAAAAAAGGAAAGATGAGAGAGAGGAGACGTGAGAGAGGGAGAGATTTCGGTTAATCCAAAAGATTTTGAAAAAAAAAAAGAAAGAAAAGAGAGAGGAGACATGAAAGAGAGAGGGATTTAGGGTTTTGAGATAATCCAAAAGATTTTTTTGGAGAAAAAAAAGGAAAGAAGAGAGAGAGGAGATGTGAAAGAGAGTGGATTTAGGGTTTTGAGATAATCCAAGAGATTTTTTTGGAGAAGAAAAGGAAAGAGGGGAGAGAGGAGACGTGAAAGAGAGGGGATTTACGGTTTTGGAGTAAATCCAAAAGATTAGGAGAAAAAAAAGGAAAAAGGGGAGAGAGAGGAGACGTAAAAGGAGAAGGGGGATTTAGGGTTTCTAAGAGATTCCAAAAGAGAAAAAAGAGGGAGAATAAAAGAGAAATAAAGAGAAAAACGTGGGGGGGTTTTGGAGAGCTCGATTTTGGGAGAAAAAAAAGGAAAAAAGGGGAGAGAGAGGAGACGTAAAAGGAGAAGGGGGATTTAAGGTTTCTAAGATATTTCAAAAGAGAAAAAAAGAGGGAAAATAAAAGAGAAATAAAGAGAAAAACATGGGGGGGTTTGGAGAGCTCGATTTTGGGAGAAAAGTAAGGGAAGAAGAGAGAGAAAAGAGGAAGAATAAACCAGAAAAAAGAAAAAAAAACGTGAAAGGGGAATTTCAGAGAGTTTGGGCTCTCAGTTTTGGGAGAAAAGGAGGGAAAAAATGGAGAAGAAAATGGAGAGCTGCGGGAAAGAGAAGAATGAACGGGAAAGAGTAGAAAAGAAGAAGAAGTATAAAAGAACATAGAGAGAGAAGGTGATAACTCGATTTGTTTCTATCTTTCTATTAAGTTTTTTTTATGCATATGTTGTTCATTCCACTTGTTGCCCATATCTTCAATTACCCAGCCATCCTGTCCAAAACCAAGCCACCTGGCCATCCACCATTCTCATATAAACCCAGCAACACCTAATCTACTCCAACCGACACACTCCCATGCCTTCCCAGCTACCCGAGCTTGCAACCTATAATCCTCATGCACCCGGCTACCTGGCCATGGAGAAATCATCATCACCGCAACTCCATCTCCGTGATTTCCCACCGTGTCATACCCATTGCTGCTTTAGCCCCACCAAGCGCCAAACCCAAGCTTCCACTCACATAATCATCTAAACACCTGTCCAACCCCACTCACTTCCATCTCCTACTAAACCAACCAACACCTCACACCACTTACCTGAACCTAGCCATGTTACAATACCCGAACCTGTCCATCAAGCCCTAGACCAGTTCCCCTCATCCAACCATTGGATCAACATTCATTATCTTACCCTTGATCTTTCCATTAAATATGGGCCATTGATTGAACCTATGATCATGATATGCTTGAATGAAAATTTGAATTTTGATTCTTTATCGTGTTGATATGATGCTCATTCAAAATCTGATCCATTGAATGTGAAATTTGTTTTGATCATGTGATGAAAATTTATCCATTTATATTGAATTAATATTTGAATGAATGAATTTGATTAATTGATGTAAATTTAATCTGAATCGTTGATCTTTAAGATCTAATCATGTGAATGGATGATTAATTAATCTGAACCATTGATTTTAATATGATGATGATTTAATGATGAATTAATTTGAGCCATTAAAGTCTGATTAACTGATGTTATATGATCTGAACTGTTGATTTAAGATCTTGAATTAATTTCAATCGTTGATCAAATGTGATTTCGGTCACATTGTTGATAATCGATGCATTGAATCTAGACCGTAGATATGAAAATACATTTTGATTGATTGACTCACACGCTTTGGTTATTTCTCACATGCCATATTTGATGCTATATTGTTCACATGCTATATTTGGATGCTTATATGTACATACTGCCATAATTGGAATAATCACACTGCCATGATTGGAATGATCATATTCACATGCTATATTAAATGTTGATTGCCATATTTGGATGTTTACACTGCTATATTTGAGCTCACATTACTATATTGGATTGCTTACATTGTTATCATTGAATACAATAATTAGGGTAGGAAACCCTAAAAATAGAAAAATAGAAATTAGGGTAGAAAACCCTAAAAATAGAAAGAAAATAGCAATTAGGATAGAAAACCCTAAAAATGGAAAGAAAATAGCAATTAGGGTAGAAAACCCTAAAAATGGGAAGAAATTAAAAATGGTAGGAATTAAGGTCTCATCCCTAAATCCTATTAACAAAAATAGAAAGAATTTGGTACACATCCCAAATAAAAATGGTAGGAATTTAGGTCTCATCCCTAGATCCTATTAACAAAAATAGAAAGAATTTGGTACACATCCCATATAAAAATTATAGAAATTTAGGTCTCATCCCTAGATCCTATTGACAAAAATGGAAGAAATTTGGTACACATTCTAAATCCGACTCTCACAAAATTTTGAACTACGTCGTACCTATTTTCTAGGGCACACCCTAGAATACGTAGGTAATTTGGGAATCTCAAATATGATAAAGAAAAGAAACATGTTTCTCTCAGTCTAGATTAAGTCAAATCAAGGAAAGTCGATCAAATCATGATCTCTAGTTCCTCTTGGATTCTGAGCAATGTTAGTAGACAAAGTGCAGATGCTAAGCCCCATTATGGCTACCTCAATATTTATGAAAAGTTCAACCCATTATGGGAATGAAGAAAGATGAAGAAAGGAATTGAAAAGAACAAGAAAAAGAAAAAGACAAATGAAAAAAAAAAAAACACACACACACACACACACAACAACCAGCCCGAACTACGCGGAACCTGATTCTGGAGGGACAGAAGTCCCAAAGGATTCGTAGGCAATTTGGGACACCCCAAATTCGGTCCAAAGGCTACAAAGCCAAAAGCTACACAGCCAAAGGCTACACAGCCAAAGGCTACACAACCAAAGGCTACACAGCCAAAGGCTACACATCCAAAGGCTACACGGCCAAATGCTATACATCCAGAGTTTACAAATCCAGAGCACAAAGCACAGTTTCAGTTACACCATGAGCGGTCTTGAGCCAAATTCACAGACCTGATGAGGTCGCTACTCAAGAAGCTTGACAGTTACAGTTACATCATGAGCGGTCTTGAGCCGAAGTCACAGACCTGATGAGGTCGCTACTCAAGAAGCTTGACGATTCTGATTCAATCATGAGCGGTCTTGAGCCAAAGTCACAGACCTGATGAGGTCCCTACTCAAGAAGCTTGACAGTTACAGTTACATCATGAGCCAAAGTCACACACCTGATGAGGTCGCTACTCAAGAAGCTTAACAGTTACAGTTACATCATGAGCAATCTTGAGCCAAAGTCACAAACCTTATGAGGTCGCTACTCAAGGAGCTTGACATCTACAGTTGTTTTGTTGTACAGTGTGGGAAAAAAAAAGGGAGAGTAGTTACAACATCAGTTCAAGGGAGCAACGGTAGAATCCAGATCAAGTGCAGAATAATGCAAAAATGGGCCATTTTTGTCTTCGGCCTCAATTGCCCACAATCTCGGCCGAAGAGGGGCATCTGTAAGCACCCCATTTTTGCCGTCCCAACTAAACAAAGTCCTACTGGTATATGGACAACAAAAGGAAGAAAGATGATTGAAAATTTAGATTTTTGACTGTAAATTTGAGGAAGTTTTCAATGGGTCTGTGAACAAAAGATAGTTTTCAATGGGTCCCACAGTAAGGTCACGGGTTATAATTTTGCATGGATGCCTAGGTCATGGAATTATCTTCAAAATGAGACCAGAATTACTCGATTCTGACATCAAATGAAGAAGATATGATCATTTTAGTCGGATGATACGTACAAGGGAGGCTTCTGAAATTATCATAAATAATCCGAAGGATATTATGCAAATTATCGTAAGTTGGATTGTTTGAATCTCAAATCATCATATCTTGATCATCCGACATCTGAATCATATGGTTTAAGTACCATTATTCCTTATTTTTAGTCCTCTTCAAAGTGGACGTAAAGGATTTCCGGTAGAAGTCACTAGTGGGCCCATGCAAGCTTGCATGCAAAGTTATCGTTAGAACATTAAAGCTTCATATCTTTTCCGTTCTACGTCAGATTTAGATGATTCCAAAGCCATTATTCTTCATTTGTGATGTCCTACAAAGTGGACGTGGAAAATCTTGGGTAGAAGTCTCCGGAGGGTCCCATGCAAAATTACATATGAAAATGATCATTTAATCTTCAAAAATTCATATTTTGATCATCCCATATCCAAATCAGGTAATTTCAGTCTCATTATGTTCCATTTTTAGTGCTCTACAAAGTGGACGTAAAATAATTTTGGTAGAAGCCTCCGAAGGATCTCATGCAGAATGGTCAGTCAAATTATCGATAATTGGCCTGCTTAAACTTCAAGAAGTCATAAGTTGGCCATTTTATTTCCAAATGAGGTGATTTAAGTTTCAATATTCCTCATTTTTAATGTTCTACAAAATGAATGTAGAAAATTTGGAATAAAAGTTATCAAAAAATTATGTACGGGATGACAGCGAAAATGGTCCATGAAATAATAGAGAGAGAAAATCCAATTAATTCCGATCAATCCAGTCAATCCAGTTCAAGCCAGTTTTGGTCCAACCTAGCTCAACCCGTATCAATTTAACTCAGTTAACCCAAGCCAGTCTCAACCCATTTCAAATTAGTTCATCCATGTGCATAGTATTTATATATATATTATATATATTGTATACTATATATATGTATGTTATTAAATATATGTGTATATATGTTTATAATATATATTATTATTTATAAATGATAAAATCCAAAAGGAGATTGAAGAAAAGGAAAGATGAGAGAGACGAGACGTGAGAGAGGGAGAGATTTTGGTTTTGGAGTAAATCCAAAAGATTTTGAGAAAAAAGGAAAGATGAGAGAGAGGAGACGTGAGAGAGGGAGAGATTTCGATTTTGGAGTAAATCCAAAAGATTTTGAAAAAAAAAAGGAAAGAAAAGAGAGAGGAGACGTGAAAGAGAGAGGGATTTAGGGTTTTGAGATAATCCAAAAGATTTTTTTGGAGAAAAAAAAGGAAAGAAGAGAGAGAGGAGACATGAAAGAGAGTGGATTTAGGGTTTTGAGATAATCCAAAAGATTTTTTTGGAGAAAAAAAGGAAAGAGGGGAGAGAGGAGACGTGAAAGAGAGGGGAATTACGATTTTGGAGTAAATCCAAAAGATTAGGAGAAAAAAAAGGAAAAAGGGGAGAGAGAGGAGATGTAAAAGGAGAAGGGGGATTTAGGGTATCTAAGAGATTCCAAAAGAGAAAAAAGAGGGAGAATAAAAGAGAAATAAAGAGAAAAACGTGGGGGGTTTTGGGAGCTTGATTCTGGGAGAAAAAAAGGAAAAAAAGGGGAGAGAGAGGAGACGTAAAAGGAGAAGGGGGATTTAAGGTTTCTAAGAGATTCCAAAAGAGAAAAAAAGAGGGAGAATAAAAGAGAAATAAAGAGAAAAACGTGGGGGGGTTTGGAGAGCTCGGTTTTGGGAGAAAAGTAAGGGAAGAAGAGAGAGAAAAGAGGAAGAATAAACCAGAAAAAAGAAAAAAAAACGTGAAAGGGGAATTTCAAAGAGTTTGGGCTCTCAGTTTTGGGAGAAAAGGAGGGGAAAAAAGGAGAAGAAAATGGAGAGCTGCGGGAAAGAGAAGAATGAACGGGAAAGAGTAGAAAAGAAGAAGAAGTAGAGAAGAACATAGAGAGAGAAGGAGGTAACTCGGTTTGTTTCTATCTTTCTATTAAGTTTTTTTTATGCATATGTTGTTCATTCCACTTGCTACCCATATCTTCAATTACCCAGCCATCCTGTCCAAAACCAAGCCACCTGGCCATCCACCATTCTCATATAAACCCAGCAACACCTAATCTACTCTAACCGACACATTCCCATGCCTTCCCAGCCACTCAAGCTTGTAACCTATAATCCTCATGCACCCGGCTACCTGGCCATGGAGAAATCATCATCATCGTAACTCCATCTCCGTGATTTCCCACCGTGTCATACCCATTGCTGCTTTAGCCCCCCCAAGCACCAAACCCAAGCTTCCACTCACATAATCATCTAAACACCTGTCCAACCCCACTCACTTCCATCTCCTACTAAACCAACCAACACCTCACACCACTTACCTGAACCTAGCCATGTTACAATACCCGAATCTGTCCATCAAGCCCTAGACCAGTTCCCCTCATCCAACCATTGGATCAACATTCATCATCTTACCCTTGATCTTTCCATTAAATATGGGCCATTGATTGAACCTATGATCATGATATTCTTGAATGCAAATTTGAATTTTGATTCTTTATCTTGTTGATATGATGCTCATTCAAAATCTGATCCATTGAATGTGAAATTTGTTTTGATCATGTGATGAAAATTTATCCATTTATATTGAATTAATATTTGAATTAATGAATTTGACTAATTGATGTGAATTTAATCTGAATCGTTGATCTTTAAGATCTAATCTTGTGAATGGATGATTAATTAATCTGAACCATTGATTTTAATCTGATGATGATTTAATGATGAATTAATTTGAGCCATTAAAATCTGATTAACTGATGTTATATGATCTGAACTGTTGATTTAAGATCTTGAATTAATTTCAATCGTTGATCAAATGTGATTTCGGTCACATTGTTGATAATCGATGCATTGAATCTAGACCGTAGATCTGAAAATACGTTTTGATTGATTGACTCACATGCTTTGGTTATTTCTCACATGCCATATTTGATGCTATATTGTTCACATGCTATATTTGGATGCTTATATGCACATACTGCCATAATTAGAATAATCACACTGCCATGATTGGAATGATCATACTCACATGCTATATTAAATACTTATTGTCATATTTGGATGTTTACACTGCTATATTTGAGCTCACATTACTATATTGGATTGCTTACATTGTTATCATTGAATACAATAATGAGGGTAGGAAACCCTAAAAATAGTAAAATAGCAATTAGGGTAGAAAACCCTAAAAATAGAAAGAAAATAGCAATTAGGGTAGAAAACCCAAAAAATGGAAAAAAAATAGCAATTAGGGTAGAAAACCCTAAAATTGGAAAGAAATTAAAAATGGTAGGAATTTAGGTCTCATCCCTAGATCCTATTAACAAAAATATAAAGAATTTGGTACACATCCCAAATAAATTTAGGTCTCATCCCTAGATCCTATTAACAAAAATAGCAAGAATTTGGTACACATCCCAAATAAAAATGATAAAAATTTAGGTCTCATCCCTAGATCCTATTGAGAAAAAAGGAAAAAATTTTGTACACATTCTAAATCCGACTCTCACAAAATTTTGAACTACGTCGTACCTGATTTCTAGGGCACACCCTAGAATACGTAGGTAATTTGGGAATCCCAAATACGATAAAGAAAAGAAACATGTTTCTCTTAGTCTAGATTAAGTCAAATCAAGGAAAGTCGATCAAATCATGATCTCTAGTTCCTCTTGGATTCTGAGCAATGTTAGTGGACAAAGTGCAGATGCTAAGCCCCATTATGGCTACCTCAATATTTATGAAAAGTTCAACCCATTTTGGGAATGAAGAAAGATGAAAAAAGGAATTGAAAAGAACAAGAAAAAAAAAAGACAAATGAAAAAAACACACACACACACACACACAACAACCAGCCTGAACTACGCGGAACCTGATTCTTGAGGGACGGAAGTCCCAAAGGACACGTAGGCAATTTGGGACACCCCAAATTCGGTCCAAAGGCTACAAAGCCAAAAGCTACACAGCCAAAGGCTACACAGCCAAAGGCTACACATCCAAAGGCTACACGGCCAAATGCTATACATCCAGAGTTTACAAATCCAGAGCACAAAGCACAGTTTCAGTTACACCAAGAGCGGTCTTGAGTTAAAGTCACAGACCTGATGAGGTCGCTACTCAAGAAGCTTGACAGTTACAGTTACATCATGAGCGGTCTTGAGCCAAAGTCACAGACCTGATGAGGTCCCTACTCAAGAAGCTTGACAGTTACAGTTACATCATGAGCGATCTTGAGCCAAAGTCACAGACCTGATGAGGTCGCTACTCAAGAAGCTTGATAGTTACAGTTACATCATGAGCAGTCTTGAGCCAAAGTCACAAACCTTATGAGGTCACTACACAAGGAGCTTGACATCTACAATTGTTTTGTTGTACAGTGTGGAAAAAAAAAAAGGGAGAGTAATTACAACATCAGTTCAAGGAGCAACGGTAGAATCCAGATCAAGTGCAGAATAATGCAAAAATGGGCCACTTTTGTCTTCGGCCTCAATTGCCCACAATCTCGGCCGAAGAGGGGCATCTGTAAGCACCCCATTTTTGTCGTCCCAACTAAACAAAGTCCTACTGGTATATGGACAACAAAAGGAAGAAAGATGATTGAAAGTTTAGATTTTTGACTGTAAATTTGAGGAAGTTTTCAATGGGTCTGTGAACAAAAGAAAGTTTTCAATGGGTCCCACAGTAAGGTCACGGGTCATAATTTTACATGGATGCCTAGGTCATGGAATTATCTTCAAAATGAGACCAGAATTGCTCGATTCTGACATCAAATGAAGAAGATATGATCATTTTAGTCGGATGATACGTACCAGGGAGGCTTCTAAAATTATCATAAATATTCCTAGGGGCTTTCATGAAAATTATCGTAAGTTGGATTGTTTGAATCTCAAATCATCATATCTTGATCATCCGACATCTGAATCATATGGTTTAAGTACCATTATTCTTTATTTTTAGTCCTCTTCAAAGTGGACATAAAGGATTTCCGGTAGAAGTCACCAGTGGGCCCCATGCAAGCTTGCATGCAAAGTTATCGTTAGAACATTAAAGCTTCATATCTTTTCCGTTCTACGTCGGATTCAGATGATTCCAAAGCCATTATTCTTCATTTGTGATGTCCTACAAAGTGGACGTGGAAAATCTTGGGTAGAAGTCTCCGGAGGGTCCCATGCAAAATTACATATGAAAATGATCATTTAATCTTCAAAAATTCATATTTTGATCATCCCATATCCAAATCAGGTGATTTCAGTCTCATTATGTTCCATTTTTAGTGCTCTACAAAGTGGACGTAAAATATTTTTGGTAGAAGCCTCCGAAGGATCTCATGCAGAATGGTCAGCCAAATTATCGATAATTGGCCTGCTTAAACTTCAAGAAGTCATAAGTTGGCCATTTTATTTCCAAATGAGGTGATTCAAGTTCCAATATTCCTCATTTTTAATGTTCTACAAAGTGAATGTAGAAAATTTGGAATAAAAGTTATCAAAAAATTCTGTGCGGGATGACAACGAAAATGGTCCATGAAATAATAGAGAGAAAATCCAATTAATTCCAATCAATCCAGTCAACTCAGTTCAAGCCAGTTCTGGTCCAACTTAGCTCAACCCATATCAGTTTAACTCAGTCAACCCAAGCCAGTCTCAATCCATTTCGAATCAGTTCATCCATGTGCATAGTATTTATATATATTATATATATTGTATACTATATATATATATGTATGTTATTAAATATATGTGTATATATGTATATAATATATATTATTATATATAAATGATAAAATCCAAAAGGAGATTGAAGAAAAGGAAAGATGAGAGAGAGAGGAGACGTGAGAGAGGGAGAGATTTTGGTTTTGGAGTAAATCCAAAATATTTTGAGAAAAAAGGAAAGATGAGAGAGAGGAGACGTGAGAGAGGGAGAGATTTTGGTTTTGGAGTAAATCCAAAAGATTTTGAAAAAAAAGGAAAGAAAAGAGAGAGGAGACGTGAAAGAGAGAGGGATTTCAGTTTTGGAGTAAATTCAAAAGATCTTGAGAAAAAAAAGGAAAGAAAAGAGAGAGGAGACGTGAAGGAGAGAGGGATTTAGGGTTTTGAGATAGTCTAAAAGATTTTTTTGGAGAAAAAAAAGGAAAGAGGAGAGAGAGGAGACGTGAAGGAGAGTGGATTTAGGGTTTTGAGATAATCCAAAAGATTTTTTTGAAGAAAAAAAGGAAAGAGGGGAGAGAGGAGACGTGAAAGAGAGGGGATTTACGGTTTTGGAGTAAATCCAAAAGATTAGGAGAAAAAAAAAGGAAAAAGGGGAGAGAGAGGAGATGTCACACCCCAATTCTGCACCAACCAGAATGGTGTGATGAACCGTCAATAAACCAATGGTTCAACCAGGATCTCAAAATAGGCTATCCCACATATGATAAACCAAAACACATTCCACATTAATTAGAGGTAATAAAATAAATAGCGGAAGTCTTACAGATAATGAACTGAGAAATTCTAACTGTGATGCTCATAAATAAAATATCTAATTATGTTGTTTCAACCGAGGCATAAATAAAATATTGAATACATGTCCATACTAAATCCAAATAAATAAAACAAAATCTAATCGAATACGCATGAGTTGCACTCGCAAGAGGAGTCATGCGTATCCACTATGTCTTCAGCTTCCATTGTCGCCACATGCCCGTACACAGGAGCGTTCATGTAATCTTCAACGGTGGTACCTGCATCATCAACTAAAAGTATTCGGTGAGCACACATCACGGCTCGATAAGCAAACAAAACAATGCAACAATACATATGCATTCAATCAATTCATATCTTTGGTCTGGTTTAAAGTTTGCAATGTGCTATAGAAAGGATAGGTGGCCGCCGCACCTCTATACACGAGTGTGTGGAAACGCCTAATGAAAACGGCACAGCCCCACATGCACCCACTATGGACAATATACACCCCATGAAAATGGCATGGCTGCACCGGTTGCCCATACCAACACGTAAGCCCCTGTTGGCGAGGGCTTCCAAACTGGGCTCGCAACTAACCAACCCTAATGTCAAACAATGTATCCAAGGCCTTACCCCAACATCCCTCAATACATCCATAGAGATAGAGCTAGGGTCTGGTGACCAGGCTGAACCACAATGCCACGTCCCCCCCTAATACCCTACGACATATTAGTTCCGCTAAGGTAATGGCGATACGACGATGTTAGTGAACAATACTTGAGTAGAGATAGAGCTAGAGTCTGGTGACCAGGCTGAACCACAATGCCACGTCCTCCCCCTGATGCTCCCCTCGCATCAAGCACACTAACACTTGCTTAGAGGACATGACTTGAATAGACCATGGCACAATATACACCCCATGAAGAACGGTCATGGCTGTACCGGTTGATACCATCCCTACCCGCACCATATACACTAGCCAAACATAAACATTCACATGCCTATTCCTATCATCATCATCATCACCATGTTATAAACAATAAAGTAAGTATGCATGAACAAATAATAGAAATATTGGATGACATGTTAAATGCGCATACAAGCATACACGCATAGAATCAATATGGCATTGGACTCAAGAAATAAAACAGTTTATTATTAACCAGTTAGTTTAGGTCTTGTTCCCTCACCTTAGCTTGCTAATAGATACTCTTCCAAGCTTTAGAATCACCTTTATAATGTTATTATATTGCTAGAAGACCTAACAAAGCCGATAAAATTTAATTAGAATAAATTCTAAATTTAAAAACCATTCTGTTAACTGAGGGTCGGAGGTAGGGTCAGAGTCATGATCGACCCCGGTGCGACCCTCCCCTAATCCGAACTTCCCGAACACCGAGGGTCGATGCTAGGGTCGGATCTGCCATCGACCCTAGGTGCGACCCTCCATGGTTTGAGTCGAAAATATCATATTTTGTTCTCTCTTTCATGGTTGGGTCCTATGGCTTACTTCCACAATCCATTCTATACATGTTCTATGGTTTAGAACTATACTTTATTTACCTATATGGTTTTAATGATCTCCTTCATGGTTTTCCATGAAAACCTAACCATGGATGGATGATTTGGGTTTGTTCTAAGTCATATCATCTTCATAAACCATTCTAAAGTCTTAAATAAATCATGGGGAATGTATCCATACCTTAGTTTTGCTGAGATTCAGAGTTCCTCTGAATTTCCTCTTCTTCCTTAGCATTTTCTTCAAGTTTTCCTTCTCTTCTTCTTTTCCTTCTCTTCTCTTTCTCTCAATCCAATTAGGGTTGTAAAAGGAGTGAAAGAGGCTTAGGGACGTCCTATTCATAGGGCAAAACCTCCCAAAATAAGTCCCATTGAGTTTAGGAAAGGTTCCAATTGAAATTAGGAAGGTTTCTCAATTTTCGATTCGTGCTGTTTTTTCCGAATGTCGAGGGTCGATGGTGAGGGTCGATGGGAGGGTCGGACAACTCATAGACCCTGTGACCCATGGTTGAGGGTCGATGGTGAGGGTCGATGGGAGGGTCGGACCTGCCTGTTAAAACATGCGACCCTACCCTCATTTTGACTGTTTTTGGGTAAATTTTCATATTGGGTCTTAGTTTTTTCTTCACAAACTTGGTCCACTTGGCTCTACCATGATATGTAGACGGGTCCCGACACAAAATATAAGGTTAGGCCGGGTTCGTGGCGTGCGGGTCTTACAACTCCACCACCCTTAAAAGAAATTTCGTCCTCGAAATTTGAAAGTATGGATCTTACAACTCCCCCGTCCTTAAAATAAATTTTGTCCTCAAAATTTTGAATTTACTTCGGAGTCAATAGGTGGGAATTCTATTTTCGCATTGAATCTTCTTCCTCCTATGCACTCTTCTCCACGTATTGTCTTTGCCAGGTTACCTTCATATAATAATTATCCTGGCTTTGGAAATATTGTATCTTTCCACTAGTGAACTAGGCTGGTACCACTTCAATAGTTAAACATTTTATCTAATCCAATGATTCCATGGTCAATACCTTTGATATGGATCTCCAATGTATTTCTACAATAGAGACACACGAAATACATCATGCACACTAAACATGGATAGCAGTAACGCTAATTGATATGCAACTTTTCTACTTCTCTCCAAAGTTTATAAGATCCAACACATATATAAAATATGACTTTCCCTTCTTGTCTAATCGTTTCAAACTACGCATAAGTGATATCTTCAAGAACACTTTGTCACTTATGGAGAACTCAAGGTCTTGGTGTCTCTTTTGACAACTTGAGCTTTTCTGCCCCTTTTCTTTGATCTTGTCTGCCACTCGACAGGTTTCTACAATTAACTTAGGTCTTAAAACTCTTCATTCACTAACTTCATTCCAAAAGAAAAGGAATTTGACATTTCTATCGTACCATGCTTTATAGGTAACATTTACATGGTAGCTTAATAACAACTTCAATTTACGGTAACTTCTCAACTCCAACTCCTTGAAATCAATTCTACAAGCTCGGAGCATAGCTCTTAGGATCTGTATAATCCGCTCCGACTGTCCGTCGGTCTGAGGTAAAGTGTGGTACTAAACTTTAACTTTGTTCCCATTATCTTCTGTAGATCCTCCTAAAACTTCGAAATAAAGCATAAGCCTCTGACCGACACTAAGCTCTCATGCATACCATTCAGTCTGGCAATATTTTCCATATATAGCTCAGTTAGCCGCTCCAAAGCATACCGAGGTTGTATAGCAATGGAATGAGCTATCTTCATAAGGCGATCAACAATCACCCAAACTGCGTCAACCGATCAGTGGTATACCGGTGACATAGTTCATTGTAATGCAGTTCCACTTTCAGACTGGCTCCGATATTTTTTAATTGTAAGCCATGGTAGTCTTTGTCTTGTAGCTTTTACTTGCTGATAATTCAGACACTGGAACACGCCCTAAGCCACATTTGTTATCATTCCTCTTTACTAGTACAATCTCTTCAGGTCATGATACATATTGGTACTCCAGGATGTCCTGAATAAGGAGTACAATGGGCTCTTATCATTATCCTCTTCATGATATCCGAGTCTTTATCTTCAGGTATTCAGAATCTACCTTTGTATCTGAGTACCGTATCCGCATCCAAAGTAAGTCAGGGTTAGGTTTTTCTTTCTCTAAATCTTCTTGTATTGTTCTTATATACAAACCTAACAAAATTACTGCTTCTACTTCATCCATCAATTCAGAGATGATCTTTAATGCCACAAGCGCAATCGACGAACTATTGCTCCATAAGTTCATCCATAAATTCTCGCTTAATTGGATCATCACGAGTTTCTATTATATGTTACTCTCCTTCCAAATCTAAATCTATTGCTGCGGAACATAAGGTAGCATTTATACTGGGTCCTTCCTTGGACTTCATAATTCCCATCGGCGATCATATAAACAGTTTGTAATCTACATATTTAAGGGGTATATTTAGTTTCTTTCCAAATGACACAGATATAAAAGGATGAGTAGCTCCATAATCAAAGAGCACTTTGGCAGGAATGGCATTACTAGGTACGATACCTGTGATTTGTTTTAATTTAGTCTACATGCTCATGCAATGTAACATAAAATGATAGGTTCAGGTTATACCTGTGACCACATCGGATGATGCGGCAAAGATCCTTGGCTGAAACAAGGATAAACTCCTCCCTTGTTGTAGTTGTTTTACCGGGCTTAGTACACTCTCTTGAGACATGCCCTACTTGGTTGCAATTAAAACACCTGATCCCCTCACCATTTTGCTTTGGATGCCGTGGGGTTGCTGAAATAGTTTTGGTTGCAGCATTGAAGCCCTGGGTACGGAAGGGTTCGAATACCTTGGTGTTGCCTCCGTTGTAAAAAGTTTCATTTGGCCTTTTTATCCCCCTATTTTGAGTAAAATAGCTCTCTTTCTGGCTCGACTCTATCACTCGAGCAATTTGTACAGCTTCATTGTAGATTTTCTTCTCCAGTCCCAAAACATGTTCGCGTATGCTTCCCCTAAGTCCCATGACGAACCTTCGGGTTTTCGTATCCTCCTCTTGCATACTGACTGTGCAAAGAAAAACAGCTCCTCATAACGCTGTTGATATGCGTCGACAGTCATCTGCCCCTGATATAAACTCAAGAACTCTCTCTCCATTGAATCTCTAAAACTTCTAGGGAAGTATTTCTCAAAGAATGCTTCTTTGTATATATCCCAAGTCAAGTGGGCGTGTTTGGTTAATAGATATGTCCTGGTAGACTTCCACCAATGGTGTGCATCGTTCTTGAGCATAAATGTGGCACACAACACTTTCTCCTCCTTATTTACGGTCATCATCATAAAATTTCTTTCAATTTCTTCAATCCAGTGTGCCGGCCACAAAGGATCTGCTGGCTTACCATCGAATTCTTTGGGCTTCATCTTAAGAAAATGCCCGACCAGTCTGGAGCGGTCCAGCTGATACGAGCATAGGCCCCGATATAGGTGGTTGGTACTTGATAACCACCTTGAGCTATCTCGGGGTTTTGCACCTGGAGCTTGCATGACTGGTGTTTGTGGTGCATGGGTACTGCATTATTTCCCCCGTACTTGTTTGCTTGTCCCATCGGCATCGTGTCGTATGTGCAATTTGGAAAAACCACGCCTATGACAGCTTGCATATTAGTTTGCACCTGTTGTATTTGTTGCAGTTGTTGTGCCAAGTTCATTACGACTGTAACTAAATCTATAGGTGGGGCTGGCAAATTTATAGGATTTTCCTGATCATTAGCTCCTGGCGGTGCCACATTTGGATTCTCTGGTACTTCAGGAATTTCATGACTGGTTTCATCTACCGGTGGTGGTGGGATTTGGTTACGTCCGCGTCTGTTCCCTCTTCGCCCAGCCATTTCCTATTCTGGTGGTGTAGTGTCTGAAAATTCATAGAACACGTAAGGCGATCAATATATACTTCATTCTCATATTTGGATACACTAACCAATGGTATTTTCAAATTTTTCAGATCATTTAGTGAAAAATACTATCTTTTCTATGCAGGGTCGATGGTGGGGGTCGATGGGTATCCGACCCTCAGTATCCGACCCTGGGAAATCATCCATTTTTCCCGAGTATATAATGCCATTGGTCAAGGCACTACAAGAGTAAATCTGGAGAAAGATTTCACACATCAGTAAATCAGGTATAATCTGAAGAAAAATTTCGTACATCAATAAATCAGGTATAAATCGAAGATGTACGCTCAACATAATTAAGCATTTAACTTGTTCATTCGGTTCGGATCTCTGTTCATGTTGTCGATCATGAGAATGGTGCAGATTGGTATAATCGGGACTAATACTAAAGAAACAATACACCGTAACTCCAATTGACAAGTTAAATCAAAAAGGTATCCTGTCAAGACACGAGAATTTAAAATCAAGTATGTGCATCCTCTATAATCATAAGAGTAAGTTAATAATGCACCGCATCCTATATAAACATATCTACTTACATGGCCATTATCCTCTTATCTCTTTTTAGATTTAGCTCGAGATCTTTTTTTATATTTCTACAGGGGTTTTGGCATTACTAGCCATTTTTCTTCTTCCTCTGTCTTACATCGAGTTTCACATCTTGTGAGTACCAACTCGGTATTCCAATTTTCTGTTGTACAGATGCTTCCTTCTTGCCACTGTACTATATCCTTGTATACTTGGATAACTACCCCACTTATAGATAATACCCTATATTATTTGCTTATCCGGATAAATTTTGATCTTCTCTTTCTGTTTGAGTGTATATATATGATTTCACCTTTAATATGTATATTATTGTCTTGTTTAAGTTCTATCTCAACCAACACAGGTGTTTATGGTTCGTTTGTATTAAAGCTTTTAATTTATCCTAACTCAGTTCATGGACTCCAGTGGTAGTATTCAGGTTTAATGGGTAAGGCCTACGAGAGCTCTGATACCAAGTTGTTACACCCCAATTCTACACCAACCAGAATGGTGTGATGAACCGTCAATAAACCAACGGTTCAACCAGGATCTCAAAATAGGCTATCCCACATATGATAAACCAAAACACATTGTGATACTCATAAATAAAATATCTAATTATGTTGTTTCAACCGAGACATAAATAAAATATCGAATACATCTCCTTACTAAATCCAAATAAATAAAACAAAATCTAATCGAATACGCATGAGTTGCACTCGCAAGAGGAGTCATGCGTATCCACTATGTCTTCAACTTCCATTGTCGCCACATGCCCGCATTACAGGGAGCGCTCATGTAATCTTCAACGGTGGTACTGCATCATCAACTAAAAGTATTCGACTGAAAAGGGTGAGCACACATCACGGCTCAGTGAGCAAACAAAATAATGCAACAATACATATGCATGCAATCAATTCATATCTTTGGTCTAGTTTAAAGTTTGCAACGTGCTATAGAAAGGATAAGTGGCCGCCGCACCTCTATATACGAGTGTGTGGAAACGCCCAATGAAAACGGCACCGTCGCCCCACATGCACCCACCATGGACAATATACACCCCATGAAAACGGCATGGCTGCACCGGTTGCCCATACCAACACGTAAGCCCCTGTTGGCGAGGGCTTGCAAACTGGGCTCGCAACTAACCAACCCTAATGTCAAACAATGTATCCAAGGCCTCACCCCAACATCCCTTAATACATCCATAGAGATAGAGCTAGGGTCCGGTGACCGGGCTGAACCACAATGCCACGTCCCCGCCTAATACCCTACGACATATTAGTTCCGCTAAGGTAATGGCGATCACGACGATGTTAGTGGACAAGACTTAAGTAGAGATAGAGCTAGAGTCTGGTGACCAGGCTGAACCACAATGCCACGTCCTCCCCCTGATGCTCCCCTCGCATCAAGCACACTAACACTTTCTTAGTGGACATGACTTGAATAGACCATGGCACAATATACACCCCATGAAGAACGGTCATGGCTGTACCGGTTGATACCATCCCTACCCGCACCATATACACTAGCCAAACATAAACATTCACATGCCTATTCCTATCATCATCATCATCACCATGTTATAAACAATAAAGTAAGTGTAAGCACCCCATTTTTGCCACCCTCGGCATAAGTGAACCAATATGGCAGGTTTCTGACCTTTAACCCAAAGATTTGTAATTCTCCACGATCCC